>JAEANM010022678.1:0-11547 GCA_017656035.1 Myanophis thanlyinensis
AGCCAGCCATGCTGGCTCAGGAATTCTGGGAGTTGAAGTCCACAAGTCATGAAAGAGCCATAATTGCCCACCCCTGCGCTAGAGTATTATGAAACTTATAGTGAAAAACAATTAGCACTATTTTTTTGGGATGCCCAGAAAGCGTTTGACAACATAAATTTGCACTTTATATTGCAACAATTAAAATGCATGGATTTTGGCAAGGAATTTATAAACATGATAAAGGCAATCTATACACATCAGACTGCTAAAGTGATGATGAATAGTGATGTTACAGAAAACTTCAACATAAAAAAGGAACAAGATAAAGCTGCTCGCTATCTCCACCACTGTTTATACTCAGATTAGAAGTTCTAACCAGAAGTATCAGACAAGACCCAGAAATAAAGGGAATGAAAATTAAGAAGGAACAATACAAATTACAACTGTTCGCTGATGATCTAGTTTTTATATTAGAAGATCCACTGGAATCCGGTCCTAAATTGATAGAGAAATTGAGGAATATGGCGAAGTGGCAGGGCTGAAAATAAATAAAGATAAAACCAAAGTAATAGCCAAAAATCTTACAGCTAAACAAAAAAGAGAATTGTCAGAGTAGACAGATCTGCAGTTAGTAAAGAAGGTTAAATATTTAGGCATCTACTTAACATCAAGATGTGTGACAATTAAAGATGACAATTACACAAAATCAACACAACAAATCAAAATAGACCTGGGGATGGAAAAAACTATCCTTGGTAGGGAGAATAGTTTCTTTAAAAATGAATATATTACCAAAATATATTACTGGATTTGAGGATGTGGCCTGGGATACTGTTTGGACCTGTTGCTTTTCTGGTGTTCACTCTCCTGAAGGCTCTCCTCACTTCATGTTCAGTGATGGTGGGTGTCATTCTGGTGGTGGCATCCTCTTCTTGTCTGCAGGCCTTGATGTCACAATTGTTGGCATTGCTAGTACCATTGGCTCCATTTACTGTGGTCTCGAAGCAGGTGTACAAGGTGTTAAGTTCATTTGCCAGGGACACATCTATGATCATTTTGTTGGGTTTTGGAGGTTTGTAGTCTGTTATTAACCTCAGACCTTGCCACAGTCTCTTTGAGTCACCCTGTTGGAACTGTGACTCTAGTTTCCTTCCATAGCACTGTTTGGACTCCTTTACCACTTTCCACACCTTGTATGCTGCAGTTTTATATGGGCCCATGTCGCCTGATGCAAGTCCCGGATTATAGGAGGCAGTGCGAGATATCAGGGCATCACGGATGGTCTTGTCAACCCATGGTTTCTGGTTGGGGAATATTCTGATGGTCCTTTTTTGAATGGTGTCATCTGATAATTTCTTGATGAATCCTACAACTGCTTCCGTATACTCAATGATGTTATCAGTGCTGCGTCAAAACATGTCCCAGTCTGCGTTATCTAGTGCATCCTGTAATGTGGCCATTGATTGCTCTGTCCATCGTGCAACCACTCTCTGAGTTGGGGATTCTTGTTTGAGCCTTTGTGTGTATTTAGATATGAGGGTGATGGTGGCATGGTCGGATTTTCCAAACGGGGGTGAGATTGTGCTTTGTAGCTGCTTTTCGTTGTGTTGTAGCAGTGATCTAGTGTTTTATCACCTCTGGTGGGGCAGGTGATGTGCTGGTTTGGCACTGCATGCTTCAGGTTGGTGCTGTTGAAATCTCCTGCTATGATCAGCACTGTATCCCAGTGTTGTGTTTGTGTTGTGTGAGGGATTCATGTAGTTCATTTAGGGCAGTGTGTGTATTTGCTCATGTCCATTCAGCACTCAGAGACAAAGTCCATCCAAGTAAGAATTTATTAAAGAAGTCATACTGGCATGTCTGGGAAAACCTGAATCTGACTTGCCGGATTTTCCTGACTTCCCAAATAAAATTCACAACCCACCCCCTGCACCCATCAGACTATCATATTGTCCAATCAATTAATGTTTATCGAGAAACCACATTTTTGTTCAACTCCCTCCAGGTGCATGCTGATTTAACCTGACATTCTCCAAGAATGTTATTTACACTGCCAACCACTCACTAAGAAATTACCCCTCCCAAATTACCAAGCACCAACTGTGGCAACAATGAAGCTTCTGCAAACTAATATGCTTCCACAGCTGACAGGCTTCCCCCTTCAGGAAAATATGACATCCTGAAAAAGAAAAAAAATAAAACACACGGGATTAATTTTTGATCCAGTTCTGAAATTAACCCCCTCTTCCCCCCTCCCCAGGGGACCTTTAGGTTTGTCTGGGAATTTGTCATGGAACTATTTCACTTATTTATCTGCTTTAACATTCCAAGTTTTTACCCAAGTAGCTTCAGACAACCAGTACCCCCTTCCAATGTATTAAGTAATTCAATTGTCCTCTAACTAATTTGGAATCCAAAATTCTCTTTACTTCATAATGAATTTCTCCTTGTATTATCATTGGTTTGGGAGATGTGACCATTAAGGATCTCAATCTTGAAGTTACCACAGGTTTTAATAGACTACTATGGTACACTGGGTGTATGGAACACTGGATATTTCCCTAATATCATAGGGAGATTAAGTTGTACAGTTACAGGATTTATTACCTTTACTATAGGTTTAGGGCCTAAAAACTTTGCTCCTAAAAAAATAAAAAAAAATTTATTTGGTAGTTTTATATATATACTCTATCTCCTACTTTAAAAGGAGGTTGAAGAGATCGATGTTTATCTGCTTGAACTTTATATTTCTTTGCTGATTCCACTAGCACCTTTTTCATGTTTTCCCAACCCTTTTTCAATTATTCCCTCCAGTCAGTTAAAGACATAGATGCGGGGGGGGGGGGATCTATGGGCAATACTGGCATTGAAATGAATTCCAATGTGACTTGGAACTGGCATTGAAATGAATTGTGACTTGGAACGTTTAGTGCCTAGTAATTTTTTCAAAACTTGTCAGACTAGTTTGACATGCTCCTCTAGTGTTTCGCTATAATATAAGAATGTCATCTAGATAGATGAGGACCCCTTTATATAAATGATCATGCAGTACTTCATTGAATTCCATGCCACTTGTGATTACTGTTCACTGCATTATTGTAAGCTACTTCATATGAAGGGTAATAACTCAGACCAATCATCCTGTTGGTAATCAACATAACACCTAAGATATTGTTCTACCATTGCATTCAATTTTTCAATGGCCCCACTAGTTTCAGGATGAAATTGGGACCCAAGGCTCTGGGATGATCTATTGACTTCAAGAACTCCCTCCAAAATTTTGCCATGAATTGTACCCCTCTATCAAAAATTATTCACTTCGGCACTCCATGAAGCCAGTAAATATGTTGTACAAAAATTTGGTAAGTTTTTTAGCAGATGGTATTCCACAATAAGTGATAAAGTGTGCTTACTTTGAAAATAAATCCACCACAGTCCATATTACAGTATGGCCTTCACTGTCTAGGAGTTCCACCATAAAATCCATAGGGATTTCCTCCCAGGGTCTGTTAGGTTCGGCCACTATTTGAAGTAGTCCAGGTGATTTCCTTGGTCGGTGTTTTCTTGTGGTATAAATGGCACAACTTTTTACATATTCTTCCACATCTACTTTCCTTTTTGGATACCAAAATTGCCTCCTGAGTGGATGGAGTGTTTTTAAAAATCCAAAATGATGCCCTAGTCAAGAGTCATGACTCTGGCATAAGATCAACAGTCTCAAGCTGTTAGGTGCATATAACTTGGACCTCTTCCAAGCCAGATCACCTCTGATAGTCAAATCACTTTTATTTTCTATGAACCACAGATTGGTTAATAATGCTGCCTTTAAGTCAGTTATTAGTTTTGATCTATCTAGGTCAGGTTTTTGTTTAGTTTGAGTCCTGGTGTTGGATTGACAAGCTAGTTGTGGTTCTTTAAATATCACTTGGAAAACTTCCCTCCAGCTGTCAAACTGGGGGTTCCTCAATAGTGCATCTGCCAGCAAATTCTTCCTTCCTGGGATATATTTTAATTTAAAATTAAAGCATTTGAAATATTGAGTCCAATGGACTTGTTTAGGGGAAAGTTTTCTGAGTGTTTTTAAAGCCTCAAGGTTTTTGAGATCAGTCCAAACTTTGAAAGGCTTTGTAATTCCTTCTAAGAAATGTCTCCATGAAAGGAGTGCCCATCAAACTGCAAAGGCTTCCTTCTCCCGCCCATCTTCTCTCTGTGTCAGTTTTTTTGAGACATATGTGCAGGGTAGTGCTTGGTCCTGGAAGTTCCATTGAAGGAGGACTGCAGCCACAGCCACATCACTGGCATCTGCTTGCACAATGAATTGTTTATCTGGGTCAGGATGCTGGAGGATGGGCTCTTCTGCAAAGAGTTTTTTTTAATTTTTCAAATGCTCTTTGGAAGTTCATTGTCCAACTAGTAGTTGAGCACATTTTGGCTTTATTGGAGAGGGGCCTGTTTTTAGCAAATCAGTCAGCAGAAATGCTACTTCAGCAAAAGCAGGGATGAATTGCCTGAAAAAGTTAGTGAAACCCAGAAAACTTTGAAGCTGTTTGCATGTGCAGAATGCTTGCCAATCTAACACCACTTTCACTTTCTTGGATCCATTTTGATCCCTTCATTTGACACTCGGTAACCCAGACTTTAGTCTAAGGAAATTTCAGGGAAATCACATTTCAAGAGCTTAGCATAAAGTTTAGTGCCTAGTAATTTTTTCAAAACTTGTCGGACTAGTTTGACATGCTCCTCTAGTGTTTCACTGAATTTAAGAATGTCATCTACTGTAAATAGATGAGGACCCCTTTATATAAATGATCATGCAGTACCTCATTGATTAATTGCCTGAAGACAGTGGAGGCTTCTTGGAGTCCATGACTTTGAATTGAAAGCTTCCTAATGGTCAGTTAAATGCCGTTTTCCATTCATCTCCTTCTTGAATGTGCACTCTGTAATAGGCTTCTCTGAGATCTAGCTTGGTGAATATTTTCCCCTTGGATAGGTGGGTTAAGAAGTCTTTCATGAGGGGGAGTGGATAGGTGTTCTGTATTGTGTTCTAGCATTAATTTTTCTAAAATCTCAGCCCCCCCCCCCTCTTTCTTTTCTCTAAATAGCACTGGAGCCACTATTTTGGACTTGGCAGGTTCGATGAATCCCCAAGCTAAGTTAGTATTTATATATTTCCTCAGCTTAGTCATTTCCGCTGGTGTCATGAAGTACATTTTCAGCTTTAGCAAAATTGCTCCTGGATCTATTTTGATTGCACAATCAGATGGTCTGTGAGATGGGAGGGAATTGCATTCCTCTCCACTAAATGCCCCTGCTAAATCTTGATATTCCTTCAGGACCATGGCAATTGCTCTATTGCAACTTCAGCTGCTTCTGCATATGGGGGAATCTGTCAAGTCTGAAAGGACAATTTTGGACTGGGGTTTTTTTCTGCTGAAGAGTAATATCCATTTCTTTGCACATATATGGGGCCTTTTAGCTTTAACACATTTTTTCTTTCTTTTGCAAGGTCGCTGAGTTGGTGGTGTGGGGGTTGGTGAGGATGACTCAGAGGTGTTATCTAGTTTACATTGTTTAGAAGTAGTTCTCATGGGAAAGTTTCCCTGGGCTGTGGACACCTGGGGTGGGACGTCTTAGGTGAAACGTTGAAATTCTTTTTGAATGGGTTGGTGAGAAATTAACATGTGATAATTAGTTGGGGTGGAACTTTCAGTTTTACTTGGGTGGAGAAAGCCCAGGAATTTTAGATTCAGGATTTCTCCAGGCCGTACCAGAACAATGTCTTCAATAAAATCTTATTCTCTGGACTTTGTCTGTTTGGAATTCTGATTGCGTTGCTGATGTTGTGTGGAACCCTGACAGAGTGATTACAGGTTGGCCTCTGCCCAGAGGAATGGGAGGCAGGGACCCCACCCCTATGATGATTTTCCTGTATCCATTTTCCCATTTAATGGTTGGGTCCCCTTTGTCTAGCCATGTGAGTCCCAATATAACAGGCTGAGTCATTTTTGGGGGCTGCAACAAATTGGATGAGCTCTCTATGCTTCCCCACTTCGAGTTTGACAAGTTCAGTTACTTGGGGGCAGCCCCTCCCATTAAAGATCCATCCACTTGTTCAAATCATATGGGGCGTGCTAAGGAACTGGTCTTGATGCCTAATTGCTCAACTATAGGAAGTCCAATTAGGCACTGGGTGCAGCCAGTGTCAATTATTGCTTCTAACTCCCCCTGTTCTCTGGTTTCTAGCATGCTTAATTTTCTTTTGACTACAAAAGAGTGAATGGCAGAACAATTGCTGTAAGTTCAGCAGAAATGGAAGGCTTTTTTCAAAAATGAACATCATATGTTCAGTGACGTCGCCTAATAGTTTCCAACATAACAGATTTAATGACTATTAGTGTAATTGGCCTATCTTTAAAAGAATGGGACCCTATTCCTACAGTCAAAAAATGGTTGAGAGCACATCATACAGCCGATGATGTTCGGGTAAGACTGAAGAAAAGTGCAAGTGAGGACCCCAACAAACAGCAATTTGGTAATACCTTAAAGCTAAATAACACTTTTATTGTTCTTACGTATTTGTGTACTTCTTTTATTTTGTATACCTTTATTATTATTATTAAGTATTAAATGCACAAAATAACAAACTACCTTTTGGTATATCTTTTTAGGTAATGATGGCGAGTTGGCCATGCCCACCCAGTCACATGACCACCCACTCACCCAGTCATTAGGGCAGAGAACCGGTTGTTAAAAAATTTGAATCCCACCACTGCTCTTATGTAAATGATTGTCAACTGATTGACAATAAGATTGACAATTAACTGACAATATTGCTTCACTTCTGTACTCCAGGTATCTATCCACTCTTTGAATAATCCAAATTTATTTGCACCTTCACCCCCTCAAACTTGTCAGTTGACAAGTGACAAACCACCTGACAAGCTGTGATGCAATTGAGGGGGTGAAGGTGCAAAGAATTTGGATTGTTCAAAGAGTGGATAGGTGCCTGAAGTCCAGCAGTGAAGCAATATTGTCTGACTTGTTGCCCGTAGTCCAAGTCTTTTATCTTTTCAAAGTCCAATCTCATTTGATCCAAACAGGCTTATACTCTCATACTCTTTTACACTAGTCTGGCAATCCTCCAATTTCTGACATGGGATCTAGCATTGGCTTCTTTGAGCTTCTTGCATTCCCTCCAGCATCTTTTCACATAAGAACTTCAATAATGTTACATCAACCCATTATGATATAGGACAACTGTCTTATGCCAGCCTTCAGAGTTATCTCTCATGAATATATTCATTTTCAGGTCTTCAAGGGAAAGCTCTCCATATCAGGCATACTCCTGTAGAGAACCTCAGCAAAGATTTAATGGAAGAGAAATGCATGAGAGAGAGTTATGTATTCTAATGAATAGAGTAAATGAGATTAGGCTGAATGTGCAGCATTCCTACATTTATTACATCATAATGTACTAAATTGGAGCAAATGTACAGGATATTAAATAGATTTCTCTGGCAAGGGCAACCTGTGAGATTTTCATTATGAAAGTTATAGTTACTGATCAGGAAAGGTAGATTTAGTTTTCTACTTGTTTAGGCACTTATCCTAGCTTTGGTCAATGACTAGAATACAGTAAGATATTTCAGTATTTAGCCCTTGAGAATTATTGTTATTTAGTGTATGACTTAAGAATTTCTTTTAGTCCCTAGTGAAAGTGCTTACTGTAGGTATACTGCCCAGAGTGTAATAGCATAGATTTGAGTGGTCTGATAAGTACTGTGAATAATAATAAAATATGTTGAAATCTTAACAAGTATTGAGATTGTGTGTGCCAAGGAATCTGCTTTAGTATCTGTATGTCATGCACAAAATATATACAGTTTACTATAAGATGGCCATGGCTGGAATTCAGATTTACTAATATTAAAAGTTATTAACTAAAGATATTGAAAATTATTTTAAAAATAATTCATATTTGTAAAAATGGAGTTCTACTAAAATCTCAGTTTGATTAACTTCTGAATATGCAGCTGGCCAGACTTGTGTATGTATTGGTACCAGAATTTTTTAAAAAGCAGAATTATAATTATGCTAATTATAATTATTATTATTATAAGAATTATAATTATTTTTCTTCTCATGATCTTTTGGTTCACATTTGTGGTTCTCATTTTATGTAAGCATTTATATGCTATTACACATGGATTTCTTTTTATTAATCTTTTCTTGTTGCTTGATGTACCTGTTCTAGTATGAAATAATCTATATAGCAATACAGAGGTGCACACTGAAGATAAAGGAGAGCAAGATATATAGATACATAGAACCAAAATGCAGATATGTAGAACCAAAAATACATAGAACAAAAATCTAAACAAACATGTTATAATTAAGATAATGTGATTATATTTTCTCAGGGAAATACTTTTCTTGTCAGAATAGCAATTCATTGTCATGAATGTTTGAGTTAAGTGAAGTTGAACTCTATGCACTTATCAGTTCCAAATATCAGTATACTATACCATGTTTGTCAAATTACAAATAGTTATGGCTGCTATAAGTATAGCAATTACATGTAAGCACAAACTATTTTTCTCTGGGTTTGACTGTCCTTTTCTAAGTTGCAAATATACTAAATCATAACTGTTAATTTTAATGAATGTTTTATAAATATTGTAATCTTCATATTGTCATTTTGTAGAATTTGGAATATTATTTTCATAATTTTGTTTTCATTCAGGAGAGAAAATTAAGCGAAATGATTATATGGTCAAAAACGGACATTTTCCTTGGGTATCCTGAGAATAATTTTCATCCTTTGATAACTGTAGAAGAATTAAAAGAAAAACTAAAATTAAAGAAAGATGCTAGTCTATTAATAATAAACGCTTGCTTTGACTCACTTAGTGCTTCAATTATAATACTGATAGAATACACTAAAAGTTTAAGCAAAAAGATATTATACCTGGTTACCTATGAAGAAGATACAGATAAATGGATCTTGACAGACTTTTCCCTAGATTTTTCCCCTGTTGGTGACATACATGTGGAAGTCAGACTTTCAGCGTTTACATCCATGGTGTTGTGGGATGATGATACCGTTTTCTACTCTTACAAAAAGCATAAACAGTATGGTTATCTTCAGGATTTTGATACAAAAAGCAAATTTTCAGCACGATCCAAAGCATCTTTAATTCATCAAGTTATTATTGGTTAAGTATTCTATGTTGTAATAAAAATATAAAATGGAACTGATCACCCTTCAAACAGCAAAGTCTTAAACCTTGTAGAGATGTAATGATTAATAACAAAATTTTAAATTGTGTGAAAAGTGAAGTGCAGTTGTCACGAGAGATTGTTTGAAGTACTTAATAAGAGAGTTGTGTGGCCCTAATGAGAAGATGATTGTGAATGAGTAGGGGCTGCTGCTGCTGTATGATGAATAGGTGGTCCAAGAGGGGAGCCATTGGTTGGCTTATTCCTGGAAGAGTAAACAGAACTGGATTGAAATTTGGCTGGGTGACAAAGAATGTAAGACCCTATTTAACATTTGGCTTCTAGAATTCCAGATGTTTCAGCAACTGTGATAGAAGTGGGGAAGATCTTCTGTGAGACTTTAATCTCCTAGAATTCACTGGAGATGCTAAATCTGGTCTTTCAATTAACAGAATCAAGTGATGTAATTTAGGCAGAATAATAAAACAAGACAGGATAAAGACAGAAATTTATTCTGGAATGGTATCAAATTATGGCCAGAGTACAGGGACACTATGAGTTTGGCTTCAGACAGCAAATTTTTGTGGCTATCTGACATTCAAGTGACAATTATATTCTGATAGTCTCACCAAATAAAATTATTATCTTTATATTAAAAATAAACATGTGAATGACCCTATTTTCAGATGAGAAAATTAATGTGTAAAGTGGCCAATGAGACTTTTGTCAACTTAGTATGTCTCCAAGCCTTATCAAAATAATTAAATATGTCACCATGAGTTTTTTTAAAAAGAGAGAACTGAAATAAGTAAGAATAATGAGATTTATTGGGAGTAAAAGCTGTAGATAGACTAAAAGGCATTATATGTTTACCAAAACCATGAATGTTTACTGAACTGTAAGTTCCCATATATTCAGTAATGCTTATTCTACTTTGAATATATTTGAAATTACAGTATCAAGACATTAATATTTTATATGAAATAATTTTATTTCTCTAGAAATGTACTTAATATGGTAATTGATTTGAATATGGTATTTTTTTTCTTTTCTAGATTACCTTGGAAATGCCATAATAAAGCTGAAAAACAATGATCTGTTTTTCTTCAAATGTGAAGTGCCAGATGTTATACAGCTTACTGCTTGGGAAAATAACCTTACAAAATTTATATTTTATTTTAATCCTTCTGGAGATATGTATTTGCTGAGAATCAATGACTCAAATATAAACCGGCTGGTATATCCATTGAAATTAGAATTGCTTAGTGCTGCATCAAAAGTGAACGATGTTTGCCCATATATATCATTTGAAAACAGTTTGAGTCTCAATATTCTTTATATAGACATGGGAGACAAAGAGACATTTTGGGGTCAGATAGTATTTTTAGAAAATAAAGGTTTATCAGTAGATACTGAAATTCACAGGGCAGAACTGTTGAAGACTAAAGAACATATCAATTATGAAATAGCTCGCGGAATCTGCACTAAAAATAAGGTGAGTGCTTTCTGACATAATGACAGTGTCATTATTTTCTACTTTTTGTTACTGTTCTTACTATATAATGAACCAGACTGAATAATGGGGCCTAAGGGTTTCCTATTATCTTTTTCTCAAATTCCCCTTTCATTATTTTGTTTATCTTTATTAGAAATCTTTGTGCATATCACAGTATGCAATCAGAAATATAGTAAACCAGAAAGAAAGCCAGACATTAGAATTTAGAAAAAATATAAAAAATTAAGGAACTCTGTAAAGGTCATTTATTAACATTGTTTAATGATATAGTATGTAACATCACAGAAATACTAAATACCCTATACTTTTCTTCATAAAATATTTTCCATCTATAACTAAACATACTTCAACACAAAAGTCTGTGGTCAACAGTCCACAGATTAAAATAAAATATTTTAAGAATATTTGTGGATCACTCTATAAGGCCAATAATGTATTTTTTTTAAAGAACCTCAACTACAGCCTTTGAAACTTGTACTTAGTGATGCATTCAGACATAAAGCCACTTGCATACTTGCATAAGACTCTTTCCTAATCTTTTCAAGATCAGCCAAGATCAGAAAGATCTTGGTCTGCTATGACTCACTTCAAAATGCAATATTTAATTTTAAAATAATATTCAGATAAGATACAATTCTATATCTGTTGGAGAAGACATACTGAGTTGAAGCACGTATAAATTATATATTTGATGTAGCTCATGCAACTTGTTTTCTATATTTTATTTATTAATAGTTATATATTTTGCTTACCTTAAACCAACAAGAATCCAAAGAATCACTTTGGAAAGTGAGATGGGTGGCATATCAATTAAATAACTAAATAAA
>JAEANM010022679.1:0-11547 GCA_017656035.1 Myanophis thanlyinensis
ACACACACACACACACACAACCTCATATAAAGTCCAGTTGCTGCCCAAACATCTTTTGTGCTGGATTTTTCTTAATGTAATTTCCTTCAATAAAAGAATAGAAAGTATGTTTCTAGATCATTTTGCTTGGCAGCACATTCAGAAGAAAAACGGGCTTTTTTATTACTTCTCAGCTCTTTCTCACACAAAGACATATTGTACTTTAAAAAAAAAAAATCTTAGTTAGAAATGTCTCCTGTCACAAATCATCAGCATTCTGCTTTTTTGACATGGCTGTAGTTGGTAATGCAGTTTTATAAACTTATTGTACCAAATACAGCAATATTTCACAAAGATAAGCCCTAGATATGTTTTGTTTGTTTTTGATGATGATGTTTCTTTTATTGTTTCCAAATATTTATTGGAGGGAAAAAAAGAAATGGCAATGACGGGCATGGATGTAAGGACATCTGTTAATAATCTCTATAAACATCTTGCACATATAATCTGCATATTCCTAGTAAAATCACTCTGCAGCAGCTTGTTCAGATCTTATTGACTAAGTACTGTTGTTTCAGAAAAAAAGTCCATTTTTTATTTCTACTGTAACTTTCACCAAGGGGATCTTGAATATAATCTTATATAAGATATGTATATGTTCCTCCTATGCATACATCTTTCCATACTCATTCCATTATTTTTGTTTCTTGTTATCTTTTGTTTATTATATTTGACAGGTTTCTATTTCTCCTATTTCTGTTGATATTATTTGCTAATCTGTTTTGATATCATATTGAATCAGTGGTCTCTTTAAAATTTCATGTAACTGAGCCTCAATAAAAAGCCTCAATAGTTGGGGAAAATTTTAAAGTATGAAATTCTTACTGTATTTATTTGTGGGGGGAGATAGTTTTTCTCAAAATAATTTATCTCTCAAATGGATGGGTAGTATTAGAGCAGTCTTTCTTAATGTTGTAAAGGTGGACCATTAATGAGCATTTGGAAATCACAGTGACACCCTTCCCCCATTTAAACTAAACACCTTTGCTTGACTTTTTATGTTTAAAACCTTGGTATTTTACATTTTTGGACAAATAGGATTAATTGTAATCATACAAAGTAAACAAAAATTATTTGTACTACTGTATAGAGTTAACCTATGGTAAGATGCAGCCAATAAATTAGAGAAATAAAGATATAATTCGTTTACTGATTATTGTAATGTTTATTTATTACATACAAAATAATATATGCACTTTGTTAACAAGATGGCACTTTATATAAGGTATAATAAGTAAAATATATATATATATTTTAAAAGAAATCCCTTCTAACCCCTGTGAGTGGTACATGTTTTCTTCAGTATTGGGTCCTCTACCAGAGGCCGGGAATTTTGAGGATTCTGTGTAATATCTTAGTTGTTCCTGGCATTGCACTCTTTGATGGTGTTCCTGGGATCAGTTGGAGACATTCTCCCAGCTTATAAATCAAACACCTGAGTACTCCTACCAGCACTAAAACCATATTGGCTTTTACTTTCCATGCCCACTCTAGTTCTTCCTTCAGTTCTCTCTCTCTCTCTCTAGCTAGCTGGGTAACTTTGGGCTAATCATTCTCTCTTAGCCCAGCCCATCTCACAGGGATGTGATCCTGGAAAAAACAGGAATCTTATGTATGTTTGCTACCTTGAGTTACTTATAAAGTAGTAAAGGTAGGATAACATCTAATAAATGGCTAATTAAGCATGAAGAGTATCACAGTAGTCAGATTGGATTATGATGTCCTATCTGTTTGACTGAAACCTTCCTTAAGTGGTGAGAAGAAACTTGGACCACCTCACTGGGGTATTAAGAGGAAAGGGAATAAAAGCACAATCACGCTTGCACAAGATTCTGTTAACAATCAATTCAATAAAGTATAGCTCTTGTCTTTCTATGGAATCATTGGGTGGGGATCTGATGTAAAGAATCTATTATGTTTGGAGTTTGGGTGAAAATTTCCAATCTGTCTCTAGGCGGTTTTGCCAACAAAAAGATGAGTTTTCTCCTTTTTACTGTTCCATGATTAGTTGTAATTAGGACATGCAAGAAAACACATTTTCTTCTTTTCCTCCCCTCTCCATTAAATTAAGGTGGCTTTCTAAAGTGAATTGTGGCATTTCCTGTTCAGCCTGGGTTTTATATGATATAGTGCTTGTGGTATGTGAAATGTTACTCGTTGCCATGGCAATAGATAGCTGACCTAAACTGAGGAAGGAAATGATATGTCAGAAAATCTTGAACTGGGAAATGGCAAGGCATTGTGTTTCTGGGTTGTAGAAAGTCCTTTGAAGGATCAGCCCAGCACAGACACTGAGCCCATTTTAATGTGTAAGTCTGGCAACTAGAACAGTAGTGGTCTATTTTTAGATTTTGTAAAAACTATGCAGCTTGAAGATTACAGTTCTCCATTTTTACTGTTGTGGGATGAAATTCAGTTTTCAGTAGGCAGTGTAGCTGTGTTATTATTCAGATGCAAAACAATATTTCAAAATCAGTCCATGTGGATGCAAAAGTGTTTAAGACTAATATATTTTTCTCATATTTAATTTCCAGAAATTTGCTTCCAAGATTAAAATAGATAATCTCCTTCAGAAGAGATTTTCTTTGATCTTTTATTTTGAACAGATCTTGCTGAAAACTAATCTTTCTTGTTTTGTTTTGTTTTTCCTTCTCCCTTTCTCTTCCCCTCCCCTTTTTGGTGGCTCTTTGTGCCCATTTAAGATCTAACTCTTAGTAGGGTTTTCATTTTAAATGTTACCTATGAAACTTTTTATAAAAAATATATTTTATATAAAATTATTTTAATTATGATTACTTGTATATATGTTAAAATATTTTGACTTTGTAGTTAATGAGATTCATATATATAATTTTAACCAAGAACTACAAACCTACAATCATATAATGGGCAGGGTCCATCAAGTCCAGATCTCCACTCCATTCCCATCCCCTGCCAGTCAGAGCAAGCATCTAATTTAAAATATCTCATGCAAATGACTGTTAACTTCTGTTTGAATAAACCCAAGTAAGGAAGCCTGCCATATATCATTGTAACTAGTTTCATTATAAAATTGCACTTAGCAATATTCAATTGGAATTTGCTTTTCTATGACTTACATGAGGTGTGGCCAGCCCTGGATAGCTAGTTATGTGGCCCCACAAGATTGTAAACTTTTAACATAACTTTTATGTGAATTTTAGTGATATTAATACACATTAGCTATATTATGTATGTATTTTATATGTGAGCCAAAACAATTCCTCTTCAATCACTGCGCCTCAGGCAAGCCAAAAGGTTCGACACCCATAACTTAAATCCACTACTGTGCCCTGCACTTTGAAATGAGAAAGAACAATATTTGTCTTTCTTATATATTACTTTTTAAAAATTATTAGAAGAGTTCTATTATATCTTTCTTCAACTGTCTTTTCTCACAATTAAAAATATCTTTACATCCTTCAGAGGACATTAGGAAATTTTCCTAATTCCTCTTGCAGTTTCGCAAGATCTGTCTTAAAATATGCTCTCTAGAGTTCCACTTTGTAGTAGTGATGGAGTTTGACCTGAGCAGAAAAAATGAATGATTACTTTTCATGATTTGGATATTATATTTTGTAGTAACTTAGTATCTTTTTCAAGTATCATGAGGAACCATTGATCAGTGCAATTTTTGAGTAAACTGTGTATCCATTTAATTGTTATTTAATTATTGGCTGCAATAATCTGACACTTTTATCAATTCTGCAGGATTTTTTAAAGGCAAGTATTCAACCAGACCATCAGCCAGGTTCTTCTCTATCCTCATCTGCATACTAGAGTTTCAGATCACTTTCCCCCAATGTTCATCTACATTGCCACTAAAACTCTCCAGTCTGTTTGTACTTTTAATTAACTGAAATTGTACATCACAAAACAACAATTTCTGAATCAAGAGATCTCAAATGCACTCATTTGAAGAATGCATACAAAACCCAGGAGTCATTATTTCTATGGAATTGAAATTTCAAAATTCTTAAGACTAGTTGTACTCATAAACATATGGTTTCTGCAGTGTAACACATCAGCTGTGGTCACATAATCCAATACTCCTTGCTAATTTTCACAAGCAAAGGCAATGGGGCAGCCAACAGGAAGTCTGAAGTCACTCCTGCTCACCCTTCTTTTTTGCCTGCCTGTGGCCATTTTGTTTATCTCTTTAGGTAAGTAAATATTGATGAAGGATGACCCTAAGGATTCTTTACTGGTTAGGATCAAGTCAAGGACAGCTGATTCTATTTTCTGCCTTCTGAAGAAGAACGTTATCAGCCAAACAAAGCATGCATTTCTTGGAAGAACTTTGTGTTGCAAAGTTTGTCTTCCAACAGTTGTTTGGGTGATTAAATCCCCATTTATTGCAAATTCATTCTTTCTTAAAATGTCTGCAGTTTGCTTTTGGAAGGTATCGTCAACATCTTTTTATTTTTAGATCGCGGTAGTAGGCATTAATAATGATTTTCCCCCCTTCAAGTATTTAAAAAAATACATATTAAACTCACCATTACAAAATCAGAATTTGTAGGAGATGACCAGGCTGAGTCTGAGGGAGAGGTCAAACACATCATAAATCACCAATCCCTGCATGCCCACAAGAGATCTAAGTTGTTAAGTATATTTTATCAATTGGCCAATGCTACTCACTTGATACACAACAAGTGGTGTATGATGGGAACTGTCAGAAAGAAGTGGAAGAGGGGTAGACCATGCAAAACTTGGTGTCAGATGTTAAAAGACGAACCATGTACATCAAATGTGAAGATGTCAAAGACACCATCATGGATAGGATTCATTGGATGAATCTTGTTGCCCTATGTGCTTTGCACGAAAGGAACCAATGGTGATAATGATGACTCACTCAAGTTATTTTCTTGTTCTTTTTCTTCCTCTACCACCTCCTCCTCCTCTACAGAAAGATTGCTTTATAGTGGCATTTAAAATGATACAGAATTATTGAGAAATTAATTAAAATTAAATCTATTACATCATGTATTTGCATAATCTATGTATTGTGGAGGCACACTTTGGAAGCATCTGTGGTCTGTGCTCAAAATCTCCCAGACTGCTTCTCAATCAAATAAAATACATTTCTTTGAAGGAAAAAGCAACTATCACATCTGTGACATAGAACAAGCTTAAATTGAAGAGATTGACAGATTATTGAGCACTCGCAAAGCCCTGTTTGCTTTTCTGGACAAGACATGGAATACAAAGGGAATGGTCTGTGATTGTAAATAAAGTATTATTATACTCTCTTGAAATCCATTGAAGAGGATTATATATATTATTATATTCCCGGGTACTTACCGCCTGTTGCCACCATCAGCCTCCCGCCAACCTGTGCGTTCCCACAGGGCTGGCCTCCTTGGGGTTCCATTGTCTGGATGGTGTCGTCTGGCAGCCCCAAGGGTTCGAGCCTTCTCTGTGGAGGCACCCTCCCTTTGGAATGAATTGCCCCTGGAGATCCGGACCATCACAGACCTGTGGACCTTTCGGCGTGCATTAAAAACCTATTTGTTCCAACAGGCCGGTCTGGCCTAAGTACTATTGGTTGGGGGTTTTAAATTAGTTTTTAAATTTAAATTTTTAATTGTTTTAAATGTTAAATTTCTAATCTTCACATTAGGTTTTTAATTGTTGATCAGCCACCCAAATTAGTTAAATTTTAATTTGTTTTTAAACTGTTATTCATTCTGTGTTTTTTTTAGATGGCTGTACACTGCCTCGAGTCCTTCGGGAGAAGGGGCGGTATAAAAATTAAATTAAATAAATAAATAAATTACGGGAACAAATTTTAATTAGTTTATCAATATGTATATGTTTCTGTTTGCCTATGAAGGGTAGGTTTTATTTTATGTTAATGCATATTTTGTTAAAATAAAAATAATGTGAAATATGGCAATAATGTCAATAGCTCATGAACGTTGTTAATTATGGGATAACAAGAAAAGCACAAAATGCCCCCTAGTATTCTAAGCAGAAAAATCCTTAGAAAAATGTAGAAAGGATAATTGCTGATTTGCAGTAAATACAGATGTTATGTTCCTTATGTCCAACTGCTTCACATAAACACCTTGGGGAAGAGATTGTACAAGATGAAATCACAGTCATCTAATAGAATTTTAAACATGTCTGTACTGGAAAAATGAAGTGCTGTTTAGGCACAGTATAGGTGATACAGAATGAGAAATGCAGTAATAATATGTAAAGATAGCAAATGCATTCAAAATACAGAGGGTTACCAAAATTTGGTATTGTTCAGTAAAAGAATATAGTAGGTCAGGGTTGAACTGTAGAGTCCTTGGTGCACTCTGAGCTTGATTGTTTACAGACTTTTCATTATCTAGCTAGGTAACAACATGTAACATTGTGCTTTTTCTTTTTCTTTATTTCAAGAACATTTTAATTCCACAGAAAAACATTTGTAAGATCTCTATATCAAAGTCTAAGCTTAAAGATTTGTCTAGAATATTTAACCTACATTTAAAGACGTGCTGACTTAACTTTTAAATCCATTTTTCAGTGGATACCTATGCAACTATTAAAAATCAGAAGCATCATAACTTTTCTTTGGATCATGTGCTCTGATATTAGAGCAAGTTTGGTGTAATGCAGGGTTGTCAAACTCTATTTTATTGAGGCCTGCATCAGGGTTGTGGTTGACCTTGGGGGACCGGGTAGGCATGGCCGGGGTGGGTATGTCCAGCTCAACATCACTTGTATCTGGGGCACCTGTGGTGGCCTGGGCAGGGCTAGGGGATTTCCATGATAGCCTCCTACAGCACTCTGTCAGCATAGAGGGCTCCATGTTCACTGGTAGAGGCACAGCGGGTGAGTTCTTTGCTGTTTCCAGGGCAATCCTGCAGGCCAGATCTAAGCACCCCGCAGACCGAATCTGGCCCATGGGCCTCGAATTTGACACCCCGGTATAGTGTTTAATGTGCTGATTTAGAAACTATGAGACACATTGTTATGAACATATACTAATAAGCAACATTTTCCTGTCCTTGCAAAGAACTCAATAGGTGGATAAAAATGTTCAATCCAATCTAAACAGCTGACTGACTATGTGACCAGCATGATAATGAAAACAACAACAGGGAATAAATGCTGTATCTGCAAAGAAGCTAAAAATATAGTGGACCATCTAGTAGTAGTAGTAGATTGCACAGACTGACCACAAACAACAGCACGACAAGGTAAGCAACAATGGTGCATTGAAAAATCCACAAAAAATTCAACTTGCCCACAAGACAGAACTTGTGAAACCGAAAAATAGACAAAATAATACAAAATGAAGAAGCTAAAGTGCTCTGGGACTTTAGAATTCAAGCAGATGGGCATCAGCCACATAATAATCCAGCACAACAATAAGAATGACAAAAAATCTGGATAGTAAAAATCGCAATATCTGGAGACAGGAGAAGAGAAGAGAAGCAACTGAAGAAAATCACAAAATATAAAGACCTGCAAATAGAAATAAAATGATTGTGGCAAAAGAAAACAAAATAATATCAGTAGTAATAGCACCTTGTTGCAATTCCAAAATATCCGGAGTACCTCTTAAACACCATTAATCAATTGTAAAAGACAGCTTTACTTGGAACAACTTTTGACAAATACTTTTAATATTATTAAATAACATCTGTCTATCCCATGTCCTTAAAAAGGATAGGTGGACAAAAATGCCAAATTCGGTCTAAACATCTCGCTGACTGAAATCAACCAAACTAATAGTGCAGGTGTCACAATGGATCACTTTGAGGAGTTGCTTAGAACATATTACATTTCTACTTAAAATTATTTTTCTTTTAGAAATTATTGTCTATATTAATTTCTGTCTACGTGGAAAAAATAGTCAGTTAGGGAGTAGTTTCTTCTAGACAAACATCTTTTAAATTAAAATGATATTTAAATAGCCTTTTTTCAGAGTATCATTTGGGATCAATTTCTTTAGCTAGACAGGATATAGGTTTGCAAGGTTTTTCTTTCCTTTCAAAGGAAAACAGAATCTGGTTATGATGTATAAAATTGTTTTTAGCATTTAATTAATAGAATGTGAAAGTTCCACCAACACCCACCATTTTTAAAGGATAGGTGGTGGTGCTTCATGTGCAATATTCATGTAATATTATGCAGGCTTTTTGCTAATTAATGTGTTGAATTATGTGAAAGCATGCTTTTAGGATTTTTTTCCCTTAAAAAGGGTTAATAGACAACTTGAATTTCAAGAGTTTAATGCATAGCCATTGGAGACTAGACAGATGCTTTTTGTATGCAAAGGATTGAATGAACATCTAGGTATATAATGCCTGAAATAAATTTAATGCCTCAGCGTGACAATGCTGGTTATGACCCTTTGTAAATATGAAGATTAGCTTCATTAATGCAACCCTTGTAAAATAAATGTTTCATACAAAAACAAAACATCCAATCCTTTGTTAAATAGCCAATTTAAAAGTGCTTTTAAACAGTTATAAATCTGAATGGATTCAATGTTCCCAGTGTTGTCAAATATGATCAAGATGTACTAAGCAATGAAAGACTGGCATTTACCTGAAAAGAAGAAAACCTTGAATTTAAAACAATCCTCTCTCAAGGAAGGCTAGACAGAATGAATGTCGCAAACAGACAAATCCTGTATTCTTCTCAGTTTCCCTGTCATCAAGTTAAGTTTCCATCTCCCATTGAAACTAATGCTGGTGATTTTTTTTCTTTCAACAAATATGCGATTATGACATTTTCATGCATGTGTCACACACATCCCAAAAAGATAAATATGGATTAATATTTATTGGAATTAATAAATGATTAACCATTTAAACATCTGCATATAGGCAGATCATTCTTTCTCAGACACAGACAGGGAAAATGAACTCTATGCTAAACAGAAATGAATAGAATGAATTACTAATAGCAGCTACTTTTGTAAGATGCAGAAACATGCCAGAGAAATGTTATATTAATTAGAGAGACAGCAGACAGACAGAAAAACAGACAACTGTGCTATATATTCTTGCTTAATAAACATGTTCTGGCCTGATCTGTAATAAGCAAAATCACTGCATCAAAAAATAGGGTTCATACTTTATCATAATCCCCAATGTAGTCCATAGAATACTGCATCAAGCTTAACATATTGTGATTTATGAACCATGGTTGAGAGTTTAGTATGTTGTGCAAATCCTGGCATTTGGAGAGTAATCATGGGGCAATCTGCTATGATGGAGTGATGTGCGATTCACGACTAAGAATTCCTTTCTTTTGAATATCTTTCCTGTTACCAATTGAATAATCTTTTCTATTACTTATTCCCTTAGCTTCTCATGACTTTGTTGTTTGTCTCTCGTGATTTATGTTGATTGCCTTTATTTAGTATCCTAGGACTATCACTGAGTTTGTGTCATAATTTATGATGATCGCATTTTGTAATTATGATCATGATTGATCACCTGTTGCTCGTATGTACACTGAGAGCCTATGCACCGGAGACAAATTCCTTGTGTGTCCTATCAGACTTGTCCAATAAAGAATTCTATATTCTACTCTATAAATAAGGCATCTCCTTAATTCCATCTGCTGGACAAAAACTAGCCCTGAAGAGTTAAGCAAAGAGGTCATAGCAGCGCGATTTCACTAACCTTTCATCGTTGGTTATTTGTCTCTCCAAGTTTATTACTGCTCCTGTCTCTGGTGCATTGCTTTTTAAAAATTCTCTGCATAATTGGCTTGGCTTCAAACCTCGATGGAAAGCCTTGGAACTGAGCGTCTGTTGCAAAGTTCACTGTTGTTCCGTAACTGATCTTATCAAGGCACCAGATGTCACCCAACTGTTTAAAAATTTCTATTTCCTTTGTGGCAGACACTTTACTTTCCATTGCTACCTCCTTTTTTAAACCAACATTAAAAAAAAAAAAACCACCTGGGAAACAACAACGGAAGGGACAGACCCTGCTAAATGTATGTTTTTATTTTGTTTAAGATCCAGATGTCCAAAATGCAGAATATCACAGACAGAAAGTGTCCTGTTTTTATTGAATTGTTAAGAGACAGAAACGGAGAAGAAATTCACTTGGCTCACTACTTTTATCTTCTGTGTACAGAATTCTTAAAACTTGAACGCATGTCATGTTTTGATAAAATTGGAGCGGGTCTAAAAGAGCTACGAGTCATTTCCAAATGCAGGCTTGATGCCCAATAAAATCTGCTCAAGTTATGTATTTTCTTCCTGTGTATTTGAAAATAAAGCAAGTATTGCAAACTCATTGTGTGATTTCCAAGCAGTCTCAGCTTCCCAAATAACCCATTGTTCTTGGAACTTCTCAATATTCAGGGTAATGCAAAACTTGCAGCAATAAATAAGATACGATGAACACATCCGTAGAAAATGTCTGTTCCCTGAGGGCTGTAACTGAAAAATTAGATAACTGATAAACTAGGTAAACTAAGTAAATTAGTTTGGGTAATGAAATGTCTGCAAGAAAACAGCCAAGTTCAGAGTACACTGAGGACCCCACAGTCCTTTACCAGCTCTTCCTCCTGTTTCACACCGTACACCCCAGCATTGATGGGGTTACCTAGTTGGGTCATGAAACATTGCAAGAAAGCCACCCTCATTTCAACTAATTGATCTAGACATACTCTCCTTTATTGGTACTGTTTCCTGAACTGGGGGGGGGGGGGAACCCAATAACAATTTCTTAACTTTTGATTTACAAACCAAAATCTCAATACTTTCCAACAAAAGAGAGGTGGGGGGGAGAGAGAGGTCAATTTGATGCTTTCTGATCTTCAATAATAATCAGAGGAAACATCTACTCACACGATAATCCGAAGATTATTCATGCTCCATAATTGTTCTTCAACTTCATGTACAGCTTGAAGAGTAATGGCTGCACACGCCCCATAAACATCTGATCCCAATCTGTGAGATACGGAGCAAATTCTCAGAGATAATTGTGCAGGCTCAAAATGATAAATCTGTCAAGATTATCATTTCTTCTCCTTAAAAGAAAAAAAATGAAATGAAGATGCAACTGGAAAGGCTGTGCTTTGGGACTCCACTCGTATTCCCATGATCAATCTTCTAAATTGGTTTATAATTTGAATGTGTTCATATTTATGGGTACTACTATACAAAGCCAGTCGAGATGTAATAGCCTGGGATATAACACATGCGTTGTTTCTTTCATTCTACAATCTCTAGATGTTTGTGTTTTGTTTTTATTTTTTGAAATCCACACAGAGGGGCCTTTTGCTTTGTGAGAAATATATAATGAGCCCTAAACATGGTGGGTTTCTATACACTTATTCCTGAATTACTGAAACAAAAATAGTTTTCAATTTGAAAAGAAAAAAGATTTTAGAACTTTCCAGAAATTCCTTAAAATTTGATTGTGTTAGTAGACCTGGAGATTGCAAAAGAATGTTCACCAAAGACAAATTCCTTGTGTGTCCAATCACGCTTGGCTAATAGAGAATTCTATTCTATTC
>JAEANM010022680.1:0-11546 GCA_017656035.1 Myanophis thanlyinensis
TACCTGCATTTTTACATGCTTTCGAACTGCTAAGTTGGCAGAAGCTGGAGCAAGTAACGGGCGCTCACTCCATTATGTGGCGCTAGGGATTCGAACCGCCCAACTTCCGACCTTTCTGATTGACAAGCTCAGTGTCTTAGCTACTGAGTCGCCCCTTTAATATGTCATTAGAAGCAGACAATTACACAAATGAGCTTTGCTTCCCTTCTTTGTGGCTCCTGATTCTTAGTCGGCATGCGCTTCCAATAATTATCCCAGTTCTTCCTGGATTCTGTCTCTTCATCCTGCTGCACGGCACACAGTTGGGTAATTTGAGCACTATCGGGCCCCGAACCAAGAATTAATTCTCTTAAACTGGATTAGAATTAGAATAACAGAATTGGAAGAGATCGTGGAGGTTTTCAACTCCTTCCCTTCCCCACCATCCAGTCAGAGCTGAAGGAGCCTCTTGGATGAGAAGCGAAACATCTCCAAAGAAAAACCAGAAAGTCCAGTTGCCTCCTGGAAAAAAAAAAAAGGATTTTTTGGGGGAATCTACAGTATGTACAGGTCGTCCTCAATTATTCTTTTAGTGACCGTTCAAAGTTATAGCAGGACTGAAAACAGTGACTCATGATAGCTTTTCATACTTATAACCATTGCAGCATCCCCAATTCCCCAGGGTTACAATCCAGTGGTGGAATTCAATTTTTTTTTACTACTGGTTCTGTGGGCGTGGCTTGGTGGGCGTGGCTGGGGGGGGTCACGTGACCGGGTGGGCAGTTTCTGTAAGCAGGGCAGTAAAGATGAGGCTAGAAACAACACCAGGATGTTTCCTTCCTGCCTTCCTTACAGGATTAATCCCGTAAAGTGGAAAAAAAACAAAAGGAGATTTCTTCTAACAACCGGTTCTCTGAACTGCTTAGAAAATTTACTACCGGTTCTAATGAATTGGCTAGAACCGGCTGAATTTCACCTCTGTTACAATCAAAATGTAGATACTTGGCACTGGTTCATATTTATGATGATTGGCATCATGTGATCACTTCTTGTGACTTTCTAACAAGCAAAGTCAGAATAGGGAAGCCAGATTCACTTAAGTCCGGGGTAACTAATTTAACAACTTTGGCAAGAAAAGTCATATAATGGGACAAAACTCCCTTAATAACTGCCTTGCCTAACAACAGAAATCTGGGGCTCGATTGGGGTTCTATATTGGTGGAATTCAATATTTTTTACTACCAGTTCTGTGGGTGTGGCTTGGTGGGTGTGGCTGGGGGCAGTCATGTGACTGGGTGGGCAGTTTCTGTAAGCAGGGCAATAAAGATTAGGCTAGAAACAACCCCAGAATGTTTCTTTCCTGCCTTCCTTACAGGATTAACCCTGCAAAGTGGAAAAAACCAAAAGGAGATTTCTTCTAACAACCAGTTCTCCAAACTGCTTAGAAAATTAACCCTGTAAAGTGGAAAAAAACAAAAGAAGATTTTTTTTCTAACCACTGGTTTTCCGAACTGCTTTGGAAATTTACTACCGGTTCTAGTGAACCAGCTAGAACCGGCTGAATTTCACCTCTGGGGTTGTAAGTCGAGGTAAAGCTGTATAACTTTGTAAACGAGCGGTTGGATTGGGGCTTTCGTTTTTAACCTAATGGTGCAAAACGTGGATTAAAACCTTTTATAAAGGCATCGGAAAGCCGCTCAAAATAATTACAACAGGGAATGAAAGCCAGCACAAATATGCAGATACAGAAGGAGTTTTTTGTTGTTGTTGTTGTTTAAATCTGAAATGCTTCCCTGCTTGTTTCGGCTGAGTGATATCCATCAAGGAGAACTGTTTGGAATCTTGATTTACTCCAGAAGTAAGATCAAGGGAGGGAACAGTTATATATTTATTTATTCAATATATACCCTGCCTCTCTTCTCAGTGGGTACTGAGGGAGATTAACAACATTTGGAAACAGCATCTCACAAGGATCAGGCAGGGTGTAAAGGGAGAGACGCACATCAGATTGTTAGATCCTAAATTGTTTAATGCTTCAACACCCAACAGTTTAAACTGTGCCTGGTAAGCGATGGACAACTAGGTCTTTGCAAGGAAACATCTTGGCAATAGCTGACTGCCTACATCAGGGGTGTTAAACTCAAGGCCTGGGGGCGGGATTCAGCCCATAGGATGCTTAGATCTGGCCCATGGAGCTGCCCTGGAAACAGCAAAGGACTGGCCCATGGTGCCTCTGCCAGGAAAAATGGAGTTCAGGGGGCCCTGGACATGGAGCCACTCAGGCTCCATTTTTGGCCACGGCAGCCTCCTGTTGTGGCCCAACAGCGGCCGGCTGAGCCGTTGGTGGAATCTGACAGCGATGAACGCTATGGGACTGCCCTGGAGGTTGAGGAAGACTCTGGGGGGTGTTCGGAGTCAGAGCAGGGAGTAGAGAGGCCTGTTGGCCACCAGGTGGCGTCTGAGTCAGGGAACAGTGAGGAAGAACAGGGGGAGGCTGTCCCTGACGTGCGTATGCATAGGACTGTGAGGAGGAGGGAGCAGCTTCAGAAGCAGGGCCAGAGAAGAAAATAGAATACAGGTGGCTAATGATTGGTCCCTCCTGGAGAGCTTATAGGAGGAGCGAAGGGAGGGGAACTTTGCAGGAAACAACTGTTCGGTAATGCAACCGTGTGAGGAAGGATAGCTCTGTGAGTTTTTGCATTCGGAACTGGTATTCACTGAGATAGCTTTCTGGGCTCCCAGCCAACGGGTTGCTTATCTCCCCCATTAGCTGTGGCAGACAGCCAGGTCTGCTTCCGTGTATTTGAGAGGCCTGGGACAGAATACCTGTATGCCTCTGCCAGTGAAAACAGAGGCCCAGGGAGGCAGTCGCTGTAGAAAATGGAGCCTCGATAAGTGTTGTTGATGTAGCCACCCTGTCCACTTGCAGTCTCATGTAGAGTGCATTAGATTAGTCAAGATGGGGTACAACCAAGGTGTCACCCCTTCCAGCCAGCTCGAGCAAATCCAAGCAAACCCAGGTGAGAAATGGCCTCACTGATGGAATAAAGGAGCGTAGAACATAGAACAACCTGATTGGAAGGGACCTTGGAGGTCTTCTAGTCCAACCCCCTGCTTGAGCAGGAGACCTTATCTCCATCCAGACAAATGGTTGTCCAATCTCTTCTATTATGAGAAGAGTTCGCGGGGTCCTCTGATCGCCTTTTGAGGCCTTCTGACAAATTCAGTGGGGAAGCCAGATTCATGTAACAACCACGTTACTAACTCAACAACTGTGGCGATTCACTTAACTGTGGCAAGGAAGTTCGTAAAACAGGACAAAACTGCCAAGCCCTGGGAAAATCAGGAAATCCAGGCAGTCCAAATGAGTATAAAGATCTGTTGCAAGTTTGAACTCTCTACGAGAATCTGAACTACTAATGGTCAAGGCAAATTTGCGGGAGATAAGAAAGGAATTCAAAGTGGACTGGACTTCGATTTCTCATGGGCGCGCAGGGACTCATGACATTTGACGCCTCCCTCGGCCTGGTCCTCTCCTACAAAACTTACTTAACAACTGTCTCACTTAGCGGCAGAAATTTTGGGCTCAAATTGTGGCCCTAAGAGGAGAACTACCTGTATTTTTCAGCCCATCTCACTCACATCCTTTAAGCTACACACGTCCGTTCCTTACACGTGATGAATGTCCAGCATACAAACAGAACCATGGACAGCGCCTCCTGCTTTTCAGCAATATTTCCCATTTCCATCTGCTTCCGTTGACTTCAATGGAAGTCAACTTGAATATACAGATATCCCTGACTTTGCTTCAGTCACGGAAGCAATTCACTCTCTATTGAGGTGGGGGGTGGGGGTGGAAAAAGCCCTTGACTTGTATTTATTGATGAATAGATTCCACTGCAGTGCGATATTTGAAGACAACTGCCATAATTAAGAGCTCTTTGACAGCTCGGTAAGCAAAACGCAAGGACGGTGAAGCCACTGAAAGAGTAAGCTCACTTATATTGAATGGGATGAGCTAATCTATATGATCCTGAACCCCGCAACGCTTACTTCTGTTTATAGATTTCGCCATTAAATACACAAAGGCCCTTCATTTTATTCCCTTTATAGCACACAAAAAAATATACAAAAGTAAATAGTAGGGAGGATAGAGTAGGGAAAAGTGAAGAGAAAAGCGGGAAAAAGCAAGGAGAAAAAAGAAGAAAAAGTGGTGTAGTAGAATAAGTTATTAACTTCAACTTTTTACTTTTCCATAATAACATATAGCCATAGCCATTTCTATAACAACGAATCTATCTAACTGGTAAAACCCAAAATCAAATGTTCGTTTTTCCCTCCCATGTCAAGCACAAAGTCCAGAAGCGGTTTCCAAGTAGAAAGAAAAGTATTTGTATTAGAAAAAGTCCCTTTGTCTTTTTATTCTTTGAAAACTGCTTTGTTTCAAGCTGTGCATGCACACACACCCCACTATCATTAATCGTGCTGTTCTTGGATGACAAAGGTGATTAATAAAAAAAATACCTGAGTACATAACACCAGGCATGTCACTGGAAGACCAAATCACACAACTGCTTCTCGCTTACTTTGGTCACATCATGCCGTAATATAGAAGCCAATTATAAGATTTTATAATGAATTGTAACAATGATAGAATGATATTGTGCTGACCCAAGTTTAATGGAAGCACGAAACAGGCTTTTGGTCCTGAAAAAAAAAACACCCTTTTTATTGGTTACTATGAATTCTTCTCATTCACATCCAGAAAAGTCCTGGCAGTAAACCTTTCAAGGTTTTATTGTAAAAACAGACCTTATCAGTCCTTGGAGAGTTGCCAGGCTGAGTTTCCAGTCAAAATACTTGGCAAGGAGTCTCTGTGAGGCACGGACTCAGAGAAGTAAATCTTCACAATAAGGAGCGAACTAATTGTCTCCTACACACACCCCTCCCCTTTTGCTCCTATTTATTCCCTATGGGAGGGGTTATTCAGTGTCCACTTGTGCTTTTACTTCTGAGTCAACCCCTGCTTCTTAGTTGTTCCCTTCTCCTGACAGCTCTGTGCATACATGCATCTGAAACAGGCTCCAGCCGTTCTTCTTCCCCACTGATCTCTGACTCCGAAGGCAGCTGATAACTGTTGGAGGGCCCTGGCCCCATCTCTGCCTCCAATGCAGAGCACCCATCAGAACCATCCTCCGACTCCAGGACTGGACCAAGGTCCTCCGCAACCTTCTCACTGTCCAAGTCTGCCACTGGTTCTGCTGGCAGCTGGTGGGCCACAACAGATATTAAAACCTGATAGTCTTATCAAAACTGCATCCAGTTTTGGTTGCCACGATGTAAAAAACATGTTGAGACTCCAGAAAAAGTGCAGAGAAGAGCAATGAGGACTATTATGGGTCTGGAGGCTAAAACATAAGAAGAAGAGTTTCAGGAATTGTCTAGTTTAATGAAAATAAGGACTAGGGATAGCATGATAGAAATGTTCCATTATCTCAGGGGCTGCCACAAAGAAGAGGGAGCCAAAGCACCTGAAGATAGGACAAGAAGTAGATAGAAATGAATCAAGGAGAGAAGTGGCTGGACACCAATGGCTGGACACCAAACATGGAGAGCATTTAAACATGGACAACATTGCTTTCAACTCTTGGAATGTGGACTTCTGAAGAACATCTACTTGACTATGGAATCAGGATGGTGAACTAGATGGATCCTTAAATTGATGCACTAGACTGTTTCTGAAATGCTCTGGACAAAGCTACCTCTGAAAGGCATTGAGCAAGGCAACTGAAGTCCACGGGGTCAAACCAGGGGCCTGGATTGGTCATTCCCAAAGCTAGATGGCCTGAGGTGTGACAAACACCGAGTGCAATGAACCTGTGGTGAGCACAGTGTGTATGAAGAGCCAAAAATGAAGATCAATAGTTTCATTCATGCATAGTTTTTTGTTTCTCCAGTTATGACGGTCTCTTGGAAGGATGGGATTCTTCTTGATGTCTACTATATATTTAAGAGGGACTTAGAATGAGGGGCTTACAGTAAAGGGGATGCAGTGGCTCAGTGGCTAAGACGCTGAGCTTGTCCATCAGAAAGGTCGGCAGTTTGGCGGTTCGAATCCCTAGCGCCACATAACGGAGTGAGCTCCCGTTACTTGCCCCAGCTTCTGCCAACCTAGCAGTTCAAAAGCACATAAAAAAATGCAAGTAGAAAAATAGGAGCCACCTTGGTGGGAAGGTAACAGTGCTCCGTGCACCCTGTGGCATTTAGTCATGCCAGCCACATGACCATGGAATCATCATCAGATAGCGCTGGCTCTTCGGCTTAGAAACGGAGATGAGCAGCGCCCCCTAGAGTCAGGAACAACTAGCACATATGTGCAAGGGGAACCTTTACCTTTACAATGAGTGGCCTGTTTATAGCTGAGAGTCTATTTTTGCAAACGAGGAAGTTCTCTTCATCACCCTGCTGAAATCTGATGGCATCCTTTCTTTACATTTCCTTCTCCTGCCCTCAAAAGGACAGATAGTTCTCAACTTACAACACTTCACTTAGTGACTGTCCAAAGTTACAACAGCACTGAAAAAAGTGACCGATGGATCATTTTTCAGACTTATGACTGTTGCAGCATCCTCACAACCAGGCGATTTACATTTGGGTGCGATTTACATTTGGGACAAGAGACTCACATTTAATGATGGTTTGCAAGCATTCCCGGGAGTTCACAAGATCCCCTTTTGTGACCTTCCAACAAATGAGGTCAATGGGGAAACTGGGTTTGCTTAACAACCTAGCTTCCTAATTTAAGAACGGCAGTGATTCACTTAACAGATGCGGCAAGAAAAGCCATAAAATAGGGGCAAAACCCCCACTGAACAAACATCTCGCTTAGCAACAAGAAATTGCGGTTGTATGTCGAGGTCTATCTCTCGCCGATTGAAGCTTCTGCTTGGCTTTTGACATCAGTTTTGGGATTAGTCTTCATCCTTACTAAGACAAATCTCAAAATTTCAGCTCTTGTGGGTCAGAGGTGAAATTCAGCCGGTCCTAGCTGGTTCGTTAGAACCGGTAGTAAATTTTCTAAGCAGTTCGGAGAACCGGTTGTTAGAAGAAATCTCCTTTGGTTTTTTTCCACTTTACAGGGTTAATCCTGTAAGGAAGGCAGGAAAGAAACATCCTGGTGTTGTTTCCAGCCTAATCTTTATTGCCCTACTTACAGAAACTGCCCACCCGGTCACATGACAACCCCCCCAGCCACGCCCACCAGGCCACACCCACAGAACCGGTAGTAAAAAAAGTTGAATCCACCACTGTTGTGGGTCCTTCAACCCCCTCAGGAAGGCACCCAGCATGCAAAGACGAACAAAGGGAATTGCTCCCTCGAGTCTCACAACAAATGTCGTCAGGCCCATATCGGAAGACATAAGCTGCTCAGAAGAAAAGGAGAACCTGATGGATTGGCAGATTCACTGCTTTGCCACTTTGATTTATCATTTTTTCCCCCCAGCTCGTAGAGAAGGGTCATGTCTGTAGGTTTTACCGCAGATTGAAGTGATTTATTTTCATTTTACTTTGCCGGTGAGGATTTAGCAAGATTATCTCTCTCCAGCACATCAAAACGGTGTGGGTTTTCCTTCTGTTTCCTCTTCACACGTCTTGCCGGTGTAGTGCTGATGCTTAGCTTCAACAGAAATGAGGAATGGTGGCAGGGATTGGGTCCAGTTTAAGGAAAAGCAGGACTAGGGGGGTGACATGATAGCACGCTTCCAAAATCTCAGGGGCTGCCCCAAAGAAGAGGGAGTCAAGAAGGGACAACCATTTGTCTGAAATGGTATAGGGCAGTGGTTTTTACGTCATCAGGTGCCGTCCTTAGTGCTGGAAAGGCATGCCAAATTGTCCTGTGAGCCATGTGCAGCCCTGCTGGCTCTGCAGCCTGTTCTCATGCTCCTCGTGTGCAGCCCCTGCAGCCCGTTCTTGTGCTCTGTTGCATATTAGCCAGCTGGCTTTTGCCATGCGGGAGCGCCAAAACCCAGAAGTGCAGTGTCCCAGCATGGTGCGCATGTGAGTGCGACAAACAGCTGGCTGGAACGCATGCGTATATCAGAAACTGGACATTCAGCTCTCAGAGCACGCATGCACACTGGGATGTTGCGCTTCCAGGTTTTGGCGCTCTCGTGTAGCAAAAGCCAACTGGCTAGCGCGCAACGGAGCGCAAGAACGGGCTGCAGGGGCTGCGCGTGCTGGAGTGCGAGAATGGGCTGCAGAGCCAGTGGGGCTGCGCGGGGCATGTGGGATGGTTTGCAGTGCCAGAAAGCTCACGGGACAGTTTGGTGTGCTGTTTCTGGCATGCATTCCATAGGTTCACCACCACTGGTATAGGGCAGGGGTGGGCAATTACGGCTCCTTCATGACTCGTGGATTTCAACTCCCAGAATTCCTGAGCCAGCCGGCTCGGGAATTCTGGGAGTTGAAGTCCACGAGTCATGAAGGAGCCGTAATTGCCCACCCCTAGTATAGGGTCTTCTCCTGCTTCCAAGGTCCCTCCCAACTCTGTTATTCTGTTACTCCCTAGAGCAATTCAACTTTTTTGACCTTCGGATTTGCACCTATAATTCTATGTTTGGTTCTTCCAGAGGAGATGGATAAGAGGCATGTTACAAAGAGGATAAATGAACCATTGCTCGAAAGACAAAAGAAACATGGAGCTGTTAGCCCTGTTGCTCTCTTCTGCAGGGCTACCTATGGTTATGGTATCATCTAATCTTCTCTGGGATGAAACAGGATGATGAAGATGATGATGAAGATGACTGACAGCTTAATGAATTAACCTTTCTCCGCCAGGAACATGAAATCTTTCCCAAAACCACAGCAATTTTACAGAAGAATATTTCTCCATCCAATCTCTTCTTTCATATTTATTTATGTACTCAACTGACAAATGAAGGCAAACATACATGTCTCAGGATAATGTTGTGTCAGAGTTTGCAGCAGCAATCACATTCAGAAGCACACTGATTCAGCAGGCTTCATTTAAATAGAAAAAACTTCTCTTTATATATAATATAACATGAAGTAAATATACAATACCAAAAGGCAGGTTTTTCCAATGTGGTAGCAAACACAAGCAAAAACACAGGCAGAGAGGAGAGAAGTTTCAGTTACAGTTTCAGTTTCAGAGCGGAGCACAGAGCTAAGCCCCGCCCAGGTTCCAAAACTGTTTCAGTCACCAATCAGCTCCCATTGGTTGATCTGTTGCTATGTCTCTCTCCCAGTCTATGAACTATCATACACTGACATGTTGCAGGATTCAATCTGATCACGAAGACCAGAGGTTTAATTTTGCGAGGTTTTGGACTCGTGCCGGAGCCCATCCTGAGGGAACTGATCTCTGTCAGAATGAAATCGCTTTGGGCTATTTTCTATGCATTGCACAGGTAGTTCTTGACTTACAACAGGTCATTCAGTGAGCATTCAAAGTTATAACACCACTGAAAAAGTGACTTATGACTGTTTTCCACACTTACGACCATTGCAGCGTTGGCAAATTCAGGCACTTGGCAACTGGTTCATATGTATGACGGTTGCCACGTCCCAAGGTCACGTGATCCCCTTTTGTGACCTTCTGACAAGCAAAGTCCACGGGCAAGCCAGACGCATTTCATAACTGGGTTACTAACTTATCAACGGCAGTGATTCACTTAACAACTGAGGCAAGGGAGGTCATAAGATGAGACAAAGCTCACTTGAAAATGTCTCACCCAAATTTTGGGCTCAATTGTGGCCCTACGTTGAGGATTGCCTGTAAAAACATTTTCAACAAATAATCAATAAAATTAAAGTTGTCTCCACATTTAAGAACCAACTTCTGCTGAGTTTCCAGAAATAGGTGAAAATTTGCTTCTGGAAGAGAAGAGTCGAAGATATTCAGTTTTCTTTTATGAGGTGCCTCTGCTGGCTACGGAGATATATCACAGTGGTGAAGGTTTTATTCCTGTTATACGTCCCTTGCAAGCTGTTTTGGGTGACTGCTGAAAGGATGGAGGAAGAATAGAAGGAGGATTCAGGATAATAATTCAAGATTCTTGCAAAAAGAAGAGCTATACGCCCGCTCTTCATAAAACAATAGATAATGGCGAAGTCTCTAAGCTAAGTACCGTATTTTTCAGTATATAAGATGCACCTAGATTTAGAAGAATTTAGAAGAGGAAAACAACAACAAAAAAGTTTTTGGCCTCCACATGGCCTATTTTTGGGCCATTTTCAGCCCATTTTTGATTCCCTTTTCAGCCCATTTTTGAGGCCTTTTTTTCAGCCCATTTTTGAGGCTTTTTGGCCTGTTTTTGAGGCTTTTTAGCCCATTTTCAGTGCCTTTTTGGCCCATTTTTGGGGATGTTAGAGCCCATTGCTGGGGTTTTTTTGGACTGTTTTATCTGAAACCCCAAAAACATGCCAAAAAGCCTCAAAATGGCTAAAAAACACCTCAAAAACAGGCCAAGGAAAGCCTAGAAAACAGCTCAAAAAAGGCCCGAAAATGAGCCAAAAAGCCTAAAAAATGGGCCAACCCCCCCCCCCTGAAAATGGGCCAAAAAGCTTTGAAAATTGACTTTAATAAGCTTGGAAAATGGGCTGAAAAAAGCCTCAAAAACAGGCCGCAAAAAGGCCTCCAAAAAGGTGTGTGGAGGCCGAAAAACGGCCAGCAGGTGGGCAGGGCTTTGGCAACATTCGCTGTATAAGACGCACAGACATTTTCACCCATTTTTTTTGGGGGGGGACAGTGCATCTTATATGCCGAAAAATACAGGCAAATTCTTTGTGACTTCCCAGATGTGTCCATGCTACTTCCTTGGCAACAGTATATTTTTTAAACCAGTTATTTAGTTGGTCCTTAAGCATGCATGCTGTTTCGTTTCCCTAGAAGGACGAGGTGTAGCATAGGCTTCACCTGGGACAACCTCCCAATCTAATTCATCCTGTGTTCTGAAATGAAATAAAACTTAAGAGCACAACTTTGTGTCATCTCAAGTGTTAACAAGGGAGCGGGACGCAAAAAAGAAGTGATTAACGGCTCAGCCCATGTGAGAGGGGCCTTTTCAAAGCTGGCGCAAAGATGCTCTGAGCATCGGATTGCCACATATGTACTAAATTAGGCTTCCTTTATTTCTGACTTCTTCAGTTCTCTTGTAATCTCCGGTTGACTCTAAACAATATTTAATAAAACATGTTTTCTCCGGTGGCTGACAAGGAGCAACGATGAGATCATAATTACATAAAAATCCTGCAGGGTTGTTTATTTATTCCTCACTTTGTCTCGTCTTTAAAAGAAGGCAATCGCTTTGAGGAAGGATGCTGTTGCTTTCAGTACTGTGATGGCACAATAAAAAATTCATATTTCCCCACTGTTAGTTACAGAATGTGAAAATGCATGAAAGACACCAACAGGTTCTCCAGTGAAGATGACGGGCGGCTTAATGAATTAGCTGGTTGGCAATTTCTCTTGAAGGACAAAGTCTGAAGTCAGTTATCTAAGGTGTCCTTATATGTCATTTCTCCCTCCCTCCCTCCCTCTGTCT
>JAEANM010022681.1:0-11546 GCA_017656035.1 Myanophis thanlyinensis
GCTTTTGCTGGCTGAGGGATTCTGGGAGTTGAAGTCCACAAGTCACAAAATGGCCAAGTTTGCCCACCCCTGGATTAAGACCACAATCCTGTCTCTATTTTCTTAGTATCCAGTTTGCTGAATTCAACAGAGCTTGTTCTTAAGTACTGTGGTCATTTAAAGTTACCTGTCAGATATTAAGAGCTACTATTCAGGACGGTTGACATTATAGTTAAAACCTTAGTGATAGCACCTGTTATACTCTATATCATGCAGAAAACCAACATTGATTTTAGAATAATTCAAATAAAAGGAACACACAAGAAACACTTTCTTTTTGTATTCCCCCACAGTATCAGCATGAAAAAGAAAAAAATAAAGCCACAGATGGCATAAATAGTTCTTAAGAAATTTCTGTAGCATTAATTTTATAAACTCTCTATTCTTGAAAGTACGATAAAACTATGTTATTTCTAAATAAACCAATATTTTCAAATTATTCAACCCTAATTTTTATGGTAGAACCTATAAATGCACAACTTTAATGCCATACATGATGGAACAAAAACATTACATTGTTTGGAAGCAATGCAATATTTCCTGAATTGTTAGTCTGCCATCTTTAATCAAATGAGTTATACCTTGATGTACCAGCAGGTGGTATTGTAGTCACATATAGCAACGGAATACCACTCCCCTTTTTAAAAGTTTCACTCCATATTGCCATTACATTTGGAAAATAAATACTTACTTTTTACATGTCACGTAGATTTGCCCTTTACCCAATTCAAGACTAACCTATTTGGTAATTTAGAATTAATTAGCTGAATAATTTATTTTGCAGGTAGGGACTTTGGAAGGTAAAGGAAACAATGCATAAGAATGATTCATCAAACAACCCTTTTCATTTTCTTTTGAAAAAGTACAGTACTAAAAAATGTGTGTATGTGTGTGTGTATTTGTGTGTGAGGGCATGCCCCCCCTCACATTTTATAACAAATGTACAACTAAAATTAGGAGATAAATGGATATAATAACTAAAGTACTAAACTACTCTGTTTTTTACTGGCTATAAACTGCCCCGAGTCCTGAGGGAGAGGGGGCGGTATATAAATTAAATAAATAAATAAAGACTGTTGATCTCTCTAGAGCATTAAAACCATAGGAAAACAGAAATATCTGGAAATTTCCACTTGCCAAAGACATTACTCACTTTAAGAGTTCACAGACTTCATTTCTGGACAAAAACATTTTTAAGCTGTGTTTTCATTTAACCACCTCACACAGGTGAATTAATAGAAGTAGCATCTAATCAGAAACACTAAGATGAATTTATCTGGGAAATACTGTTTAATATATATTAATAGATACATTTTTACTGTCTCAGAAATTTAGGCAATATTACCATAACATTGAATGAAATTGCAATACCTTTGAAAACTTCTTAACTGACAAACTTATCAAATCATGTAACAGGTTACCACAATGATCTTCGAACAAACTGATATTGGTTAGATTTTCTCCAGTTAAATTTGTAAATCTGTGAGCATATACAGTTTGTCCTAGAAAATAAAAATAAAATGAGAAAATCGAATTAACGAATGTAGAAACAGAAATATGTTTTCAGTGCAAAAACAAACAACTGCAAACCAAACCTATAGTCACTCATTTTCCAAATTTATCCTACAAAAAATTTCAAATTTGTATTGTTTGGATATATCATTTGTGGGTGATCTTGGTCCAGCCTTGGTCCATTCTCTCTCAGCCCAACCCACTTCACAAGGTAGAGAACATACTTCTAATACACCTCACATTGTTGGGGGGGCGGGGGGGGGGAGGAAACAGAATGCTCACTACCTTGCGTTATTTAAAAAATAATAAAAGGCAGTATAAAAATAAATCAAATGAAATAAAAAGTTGGTAACACTGTATCTTTGCAGCAGGATGAAAATGCTCAGTGCTGGTTTAGTAACAGAGTCTTATATGCTGTTTTAGATATGGATTCTTGTAGGGTCATGCCAAATATTTAATTGCAAACCATTTCCTCCCCGTTCCCCAATAAAAAGTTTTTAAAAATATTACATATCATACTTATCTATACAGGAAGCTTTATAGACTAAATTGGCCATGACGAAATTAATGCTGATTCCATTACTGTAGCTTCGTTAGTTTCCTCTAAGCATAATTAACTTTGGTCCAAAATTACTATCGCAACACACAGGAATCCCTTTACTCTTACTTTCTCCTCCATCAGTGCATGCCTCAAATGGCCTCTGTGAGAATGCTATTTATATTTGGAGAGTGCTCAGGAACAGGGAAAGGAACAGGAATGCCATTGTCTATTAATGTTCAGTTAGGAGAGGGAAAGCATTATTGAGAAAGCACCACTATATGTATGGGTAGGAAGGGAGCGTGGGAGATGGGAGATTACATCTGAAGATAGTTTGAGTTCTGCATTTCCCCAACATTGCTCTTTGTCCCCTTTTCTCTCTGGCTACTGAAACTCTAAAATTTAAAAGGGGGAATGAAAGCAATATTTGGAAGGAAGGCCTGGCTATGTAAACAAGCCCTCAGACTTTTATTGCAAACTCTAAATTCTTATTGTTAAAAAAAATGTACAAAGGACGCAATTTAGGATTAAGCATTGTAAAACATAATAAAAGCGGATATAATGTTGAAAATACCTATGTTTTCTTCTTCAGACATGTGTTAAATTACCTCTAACACTGAATCTGAACAATTTTTTCCTACTATAGTGTGTGACCTTCAGTGTCTGCCCAATTCAAAATACCACCCTTTCCCTATAATTGTACAACTCCAAGAACAAGGATTTAGGGGTAAAGTCGTTGGAGTACACAGAACACATATTGAGTAAATGTGAACAGGGTGCCTTGTTGTGACTTAATCCATACCTTTTTATCAATTATTAAATAAACTTGTGGAAGTAGAGGGAGGTAGAGGGAAGTTAGGAATAAGTGACATTCATCTATCATTCAACAGCTAAGATTGACAGGACTCTGCATCAATGCTGAATGATGTCTGGTTACCACTGATCCCTTTAAAATGGAGTTGTCAATCAATTGTTTTTTTAAATCTGAGTATATCTTTATGATTCATTGGCTAGAGTAACCAGGATCTCTCAGAATAGCCATTTTTGACACTATAATGTATTTAGAATATGAGTAATTCTAAGCACTGTATTTTTATGGATATTCTAAGAACATTGCATGAATAATTTTAAAAATACTGCAGCATAATCACATGTGAGCACACATTATGCCACGTGCCTTCAAAATATTTTTATAACTTCATTAATAAAGATAAAAATACCTGTTAAATTTAGAATTGTGCTGTAACATTAACAGACTGTTGAGCGTGCAGTTTGTGTAAGGACCTTTTACCCTCTCAAAATACAATGAAAACAAAATGTATTTGTAAAGAATTAAGCAAGAAATTCCATCAAAATCAAAAGGACAGTAAGTGTTTATTGATTTTAAATCAATAGGACAAATAATAAATGGATAGATGCATTGATCTTTTAATTGATTTATAAGTGAAGTTTTATTGTGAAATTATATAATTAAACATATAATTCTCAGATGAATCAATCTCATTAAAGCAATTTATAATTTATAATTTGAGGACTAAAAGATTATAGTTAAAAGAAATGAAGTAGAAATAATTTATTTTAGGAATCTCCAAGCTGGTTCCTTCAGAATATTGTTTGGATTTCAACATAGTTATCAGACTTCAGACTCCATAATTCACTGCCATTTTGCTAATTTAAGATACCAGGAACTCAAGTTTATCATATTCTGGCAGCATCAGGATGAGGAAGACTGATCTTCCCAATCAACAGATATCCACATAAGACGGTAATCTGATGTTTTCGGTTTTATTTAGCTTCCATAGTTTAAAAACATGTTTGGACTCTCCCCATAAATGGCAAAAAGCAACAGGAAGCCCTATCTCCGTATTTCAGTTTCTCTTTTATTTCTTGGTGAATTACATGGGAATATTTTTTACTGCACCTCTGTGAACCTTAAATTCATTTGTTACTAAATAGTCTTAACAACCACTGAGTAAGCTGAAGTCTTAATAGAGCTGTGAGCAAATGAACAGCTGTAAAAATTGAAACTGTAAATAAATAAATGCAAGCATTTTAAATCCCAATTTTGCAAGCAAAACTAAACAAACTGATCAAACTGGTATAATCCTAGTACAGGGATGGGCAATTACGGCTCCTTCATGACTCATGGACTTCAACTCCCAGAATTCCTGCTGGCTTGAAGTCCACGAGTCATGAAGGAGCCGTAATTGCCCATCCCTGTCCTAGTATACTTAAATGAATGTTTCCCATTATATCTGAAAATTTGAATTTTTAATTTTAGTGTCAACGTGCTAAAACCTGGACTATGAAGTCCTGGTTTAAGAATCATAATAGATGCACCAGCTACCAACCCAAATCCCAGAGGCGACGGATGTACAACATTTAAAAATATGAAGACTGATGCAAGCATATCAGTATGTCGAGAGCGTAAAGGATGAAGATGCCTGATATCAATAATGCAGCTCACAAGTTCTCCCCTTCCTTTCACAGATTGCATCCCTTTTCTTGTGTTTGCCCACTCTATCCTGCACATAAGGAGGCATCAAAGCACAGCAAATGCTGGAATATCTGAGTTAAGAGACAGAGCTCACTAATGAAAATTAAGCTTAATTTTGTCACTGAAAATTGTAATCCTCGAGGTATGACCATTTGTTCAGAGATCAAATTTACAGGGACACTGAACAATTGGTGGTTATACCCAGTCCCTAAATATACAGCCATTGCAGCATCTCCAGAATCAAAATTTGAGCACATGACAGCCCTTCAGCATTTATGACCACAGGAGCTTCCCATCTACCTATCTTCCCACCTCTGCTGGCCCTGCTCCCCTTACACCCCCCGATAACCTTCACGGTCTTCTTCCTGCCACTGTTGAGATAACAACTAACCTCTTTCTTAAGCAGTTGCTGACCGTTCCAAGATTCTTCCCAAGGTCATGTTGACCTCTTGTCCAAATTGTTCATAGCCTGTTGGAGAGGTTTTGGAATGCAGATGTGTTGGCTAGGTCAGCAGTGGCAGAGGCAGTGGAGTGTAAAGTGGCCAAAAGGGTAGTGATGGCGGGAGGTAGGCAGATGAGTGAATTGAAAAAAAAGCAATCCCTTATTTTACTAAGACTTGGGGCTGGGAGGAACCAAATCACTAGTTTGGATCAGGTAGGATCCTTGGCTAACGACTGGTGGGATCTGCACATTTCATAATATGAAATATACTTCTTCACAAAGACTACAGAATACGAACTCTCCTTGAGGCTATTGTTTTAGTAATTATTTGTATGTATTTTATTTATCCTTCCAGATCCCAATATACCAATACCATAAAATATAAAATATTTTAAAATACCAATAACATAAAAGATAAAAACCAAGTGACTCACTTTGCATCTTTTCACCAAGAAGATGGAGGATTTCTAACACTGACCAGTGAATGTCTATGTACAGATGCAGCAAGTGCCACGATGGAGGAAATAACTACATTAAAAATATTTAAGAAAAATACTGTATATTTTAATTTATATATACAAAATACATTGTGACATATCGGCTATCCTGTACGTCAAGTATAAAAAGATACCATTGACTGAAAGACTCTGTTTCTGTGATTCAGAAGAGGTGGAGGCCTTTGGTCACATATTCCTTCAATATTCCTTTTACAGACAGATTCAGAAAAAAAACATATTCTGCCAATAACTGCTAGGTATCCTCAGTTCCAACACTACTTATCTCCAGTGGCTGCTTAGGGATGAACAATCTACAAGTACAGCGCAAGTGGATAGATTCTGCTCAGCAGCACTGGAGATTCATCGGAAACATGTGCCTGATCCACCACAATTATTTTAAATGACAAATGTGGTAAACCCATTGCTGCTTATTCATTTCCCTTTTAGTATTAAACTGACAATGGGCCACACAGTTTATTGATTGTAATTTTAATATAGTTAGACCATGTATAATTGATAGACTGGATTTTATCATATATTTTACTTGTTATTTATTATTTTATACTATAATTTTTAATTGTATATTTACTGAGTGTTTTTATTTGTTATGGTCTCTGGTCTATGATTGTAATAAACTAAATTATTATCACTCTGACATATTAGGATTTTAAAATGAACTGGCCTTCCATGTGCTGCAACCAGACTGATAATTAACATAGGACACAAGTAATATTATTAAAATGATGCCAAATATTATCACTCCTAACAGAATTCAACAGAGAAAAGGCAATTCTTTAATAACAAAAACTATAAGACCCCCTTATTACTAGTATAAATATGTATCCAGTCATTTAAAAATTATAGCATCACTACAGGTAGTCCTCGTTTAGTAACAACTGGACTGGCAACTTGGTAGTTAAGCAAAGAAATCCTTAAGTGAAACTGCAGCTATGCATACAATCTTACTTCTGTTGTTACATCTTTCCTGCGCGAGTTGCACTGGCTTCCTGTGGCCTTTAGGGTGTGATTCAAGGTATTGGTGCTTACTTTTAAAGTGCTCCATGGCTTGGGACCCGGGTACTTACGGGACCGCCTGTTGCCATCATCAGCCTCCAATCGACCGGTGCGTTCCCACAGGGCGGGCCTCCTCGGGGTTCCATTGTCAGGTCAATGTCACCTGACAGCCCTGAGGGTACGAGCCTTCTCTGTGGCTGCGCTCTCCTTATGGAACGAATTGCCCCCTGAGATTCGGACCATTACGGACCTCCGGGCCTTCCGACGTGCACTAAAAACCCACCTCTTCCAGCTAGCTGGTCTGGCCTAATACCTTAATTTTTAGGGTTTAAATTTTAAATCGTTTGACTTTTAAATTTTAAACTTTTAATTTTAAATTTCATTTTAATTGTGGTTTCTTAAATGTCAAATTTTAATCGTTTAATCATAATTCTTAATCAGCCTTTATTTAATTAATTTTAACTAGATTTTAAATTGTTATATATGTGTCTTTTATCTGGCTGTACACCGCTCCGAGTCCCTTGGGGAGGGGGCGGTATATAAATGCTGAAATAAATAAAGATAGACCAGAGAAGCTCATAAACACGAAAACTGGTCGCAAAGTTACATTTTCAACACCATTATAACTGCAGTCACTAAACAAGGAAGTTCCTTAATGAGAACTCCCTGTATATGTAGTATATTTATATTTATATTTATCTCTTTTTTACTTTCAGGAATGTTTTTCGTTTTTATCTCAGCATAGATATAAACTATAATATTCTGAATTCCCTATATATCAAATAGTAATGATTTAATATACTACAAGAACATCTTGTTTTTGGAAACAACAATGGGCAATTCAAGTTCTTCTGAGTTCATGGAAAGTATGGGTATAGTAAGTACTTTGATTTTTATACAGGTCAAATACAGTGTCTTATGGAAGTAGGATTCTCCATCTTACTAGCCAGAGATAAACTTTTGAAAAATTTCCTAAATTAGTGGAGGAAAACAAAACAAAAGCCAAACTGAACTTGGATTGGGACTTTGGGAACTGAATGAAAATAATGAGCAGAGACACAACCCCACCCCCATCCACCCATTTCTAAAGACACCTGTATTCTAGAAGGCAGACATCCTAATGTACAATATCTTACACACATGCATACTAGAAACAAAATCTTCCCCAAATTCAGAATTAATGGGGAAGAAAGACCAGGATCTGTGTATGAAGTTCAACAGGCTAGATGAGAAACCTCCTGGGAGCTGGCCTACAAGTTAGAGATCTTCCATATCTATGCCAGGAGATGACCCATAGTAATATCACCTCTTAGGTCATCTCTTGATAATGGTAGTGACTTTGTGCCGTATCTTATCGCATTCCCCTGTGGCTTCTCATCAATATCCCAACATTTATAAATAATACATTCTGCATTTCTGCATGATCCTCATGTTTGATAATATTACTCATAAAGAAAAAAAAAGACAGACAACCTTTGCCTGAGGCAGAATGGTATTTCCTTCTAGAATACAAGCAGGGAGGTCACATAGGCGGCCAATATGCAGTGTCAAAGAATAGAGTTCTTCAATAATCAAAGAAGGGAGTTGTGCTTCTTGTTTCACATATGGATGGAACAACTCATCTTCTGTTTCGTGTGGTTCCAGATACCTGAAGAAATTCATGGAGACATAGTACCACACAACATAAAATATACAGAATGGATGAAACAGGACTTATGCTTGACATCTCACCTGAAGATGAAAACTTTCACATATTGCAGGAACTCAACACATTTTTGTTTTATATTTTGCGCTTCTAAGTGACGGTTTTCAGCTTGACCTGAAATAAATTAGAAATTAAGGATGTTAACTCTTAAGGAGTTCGTGCACTACACAATTTTACTTTATGTTTGCATTAAGGGTCAACAACAATACATATTATCATTGCAATAGTGGTGAATATCTGTAGCTCGGGTGTAGTACAAGGGTGAAGGTTTGTTCTCTGAGCCTGTGGGTTGGTTTCCAAATGTTTCGTTACCAGGCTAGGTAACATCTTCAGCGGAGTTTAGGGGATGTCAGTATCAATCTTAAGATCCTCACTTGATATACCCACACCTGAAGCCCTTATAAACAGAAGAACACTGACATCCCCTAAACTCCACTGAAGATGTTACCTAGCCTGGTAATGAAACATTCAGAAACCGTCCCACAAGCTCGGAGAATGAACCTTCACCCTCACATATTATCATAGTTGTATATTAAGGGGACCCCCACCTCTTAGCTGAATCACCTACACCAGTTTAAACAAGACTAAGCCAATTCATAAACTAGAATTGTGACCTCTTAGGATGCTGTAAACAAATTTGCACATTTTGAGGGCTCGTGCACCTAAGCCAGAAACCCATCCGGAATATCTTAAGAAGCAAACTTCATCCTGTTCTGCCTAGGCATACTGGCTGAGGTTTTCCCAAGGGAAATAAAATCTGGACCACAGTCTAAATTTTCCTAAACAAGAGTACAAATGGAAAAGAAAAAAAAAACTTTCTCTCTCTTAAATGCTGAGAGAGCCTTCTGGGGTAAAGCACAATGGGTGAACCACTTTGGCAGGTAAAGGGAAAATGGAAAACAGAGGGAGAAGGAAAAATTAAGGGACACAGAGGGGATGGGAATATATCATTCAAGGCAATCACCCTTAGCAATAGCTCCTGCCACTGGCAATTTTCACAGTTTGTCCATTCTGTGCAAAAAGTTCAAGTTTGGTCTCCTCTGTTCTCACACGAGGCTGCTTCTCCTTCCCCCAATACTCCTCACTTGGCCAAGGTAGAGAGCCTGAACCCAAGCAGCCCACTTTCCTAAGGCAAGATAGTTAAAACCCACATTATATACTGTGTAACTCCTGGAAAAGCTTTATAAACCAGAAGTTAAAAAAGACAGAGGCAGAAGGAAAATGCCTTCTTTCCACATACATACAAACTGGATCAAAGCAGGCATCAACTCAGAGACAAGAAGACATTGAGACTAAGCCTTTCCTTCCAGGTTTTGGGAAACGATAAAGAAATGCCCTTTTTGTTTTGCTTGTTTTAGTGCCTAATATGAAAAGTTAAAAAACTTAAGTCTTCCCATAACCTGGCAGCGGGTGGGCCATAGGAAGGTTTGTATGCATGGGAGTATTGCACAGAAGGAAAAGATATTTATCCATCCATCCATACATTCATCTACCCACCCATCTACCTATCCTGCCTTTATGACTTTTGAAGTAGCTCAAGGTGGTGAATATATGTAATACTCTTTCCTCCTTCAATTTTCCCCACAATAATAACTCTGTGAGGTGAATTGGACTTAAAGAGAGTGACTGGTTCAAAGTCACCCAGCCCAGTTTCATCCCCAAACAGGACTAAAGCCCACAATCTCCTAGTTTCTAGGTCAGTTTTAGTATTTAGTATAGCCTTTATTGTCATTGTACATCACTTATACAACAAAATTGGTTTAGCCTCTCTGGTGCAACCCATAACAAAAAAAAATACAAAACAGCATAAATAGTACAAAGAAAAATCCCTATATCCCAGCTCCTTAAACACTATATAACTCACACATACAAATGGATTTTTCTCTGGTAGTTGTGATGGAGCTATTTAAATACATTTTTGTGTCAGGATTGGGGAGCCCATTGCCCACAGTTTCCTTTATCTTTCACTATTAGCCATATTGGTGGGAGACTAATGGGAATTTTAATTCAGCAACATCTGGAGCACCACAGCTTCTTAATCTCATATTCATATCAGAGCCGATCAATGTATCTTTAAAGGCATTTATGGAACTTCTGCTTTATGGCTTCCCACTCAGAATACGCTATGCGTTTTAAGGAACTGCCAACCACTTTATCTATCAAGCAAAAAGTATAATTGTATTTAAATGATTAATATTTTGCTCACATTGCCTGATATTGAAAACATGAAGTACCAAATCAGCTGTCAAATTTTCTATTAGATTATTTGGATTACTGCCCTGCTTTTAAGATTTCTGTTCTTTTTTAAATAGGGAAGTGGAATTTGTTATGTATACCACACAGCATCAAGATGATACTTTTTTTAAATTTCCCTCCTCTCTTTCTGTCCCAGAAGAAACATGAAGGCATTATGCCGCACACAAATACACATATATAGCATATAAACTAAAACCAGCATAACTAAAAATATATCCAGAAAAATAATTTCATAAAGCTAGAGTGAAATATAAATATATATCTGATTATTTTACTGGATTGCCAGAATCTATATAGGATGGAATTTGCCAGCTTTTTATCATAATGGTCTAAAAATTATTACAAGAACAATTACTGTGCAAGTGATCTCCAACCTTTCTGTCTCCATGGACTGGCGTTGGGGGATGGTTTCATGTGTGCAATCTGAATCCCATGCACGTGCAAATGAAGCTTTTTGTGCTCACCTGCTGCTTGCCTAACCCTAATCCAACAGGGTGCATCTCAGTGCTGGTCTGTGGACCAGGGGTTGGGCAACCCTGCCTTGCCATATTAAACATACAGTATATCCAGATATACCTGTACATGTATGAGTGCCTTGGATAGGTTCTAAGTATTTATCTTTGTGTAGACACAGACACACACACAATTTTATTGTACAAAATGTTGTAAGGCACATGTAAATTAAAAATATTTTAAAATTTACCAAAGTCAGATGAACTTGACTGAACAAGGTTTTCTAATTTGTATATAAATTGTCTGTCAGAATGAAAAGAAAAAGATGTTATTGAAAACAAAAGTATATGCCCAACTACTCAAACCATACATCTATCTCTACATTTAGGTAACCAAGTACCCCCACAAAAAAAGAAACACATAAACCTTGCTTGGTGTTGAACTGCTGAATGGGAGATGAACCTTGTGGTCTAGAGGTTAAAACATCTGCCTACGATGCAGGCGATCCAGGTTCATATCCCATAAGGGTATGACTGGCTGATGAGAGCAAATAAGCTTGAAATAGATCTATACCGGCCTCCCTGAATTTTTAA
>JAEANM010022682.1:0-11546 GCA_017656035.1 Myanophis thanlyinensis
ATAAAATAAAATAAATCAGGCTATGCTGCATCTATTGCATACAAATTAAAAACTATTAAGCAACTGATAATAAGGGGATCTTTTAAGCCACCAAGACCACTTTTCTACTTCTAGGACCTGGGAACAAGGAGCCAGCAGCTGGGGTGAGGTAGGAGTTCCTGCCAAGGGTTAGATTACCTGCAAATTAAGCAACATTTCAGCACTGCAAAAAGAAAGATGTTTTTTCCACCACTTTGAGTTACACCACAACTGAACAAGAAATAAATCAGCTCAGTTACCAAAGAGAGATGACTGGGAGATTAACACTGAAGCATGATTCTGGGAATTGTGAAAAAAAATTGTATGAAGAACCTATTAGCCGCTGGGTGACACAAAAGCAGACACCACTGAGGTACTTGCACATTTCCAGGATAAACTGTTTCAAAGGGCAGATGCTGCAATACAGGAGGCCCAATTCTTGATTCATATTAGATGGTTTTATTTTTTAAAAAAGGATCTCAAAGCAAACATTCTGTCAGAACAGGATGGCCAGATCCTGTGGAAGGCATTTTTGAAAGTCATTTTTTTATTCACCAAATGTAGAAAATGTATATAGGTTGTGTGTGCAGGGGGAGTATAGTACTAGTACTAGCACTCTCTCAGAGAGGCAAGTTGTTAGGATGAATGATGTATCAAAACTCTTTTCTTTTATCTTTCCCCTGGCCTGTTCCCAATTTTGGCTCTAGAGATTAGTTTAGTTAGCTTTAAACCAGGGTTCGTGGTTTCCCTCTTCAAACTGTTACTATTGTGTTGTAAGAATTTACTATAATTATGTACAGATATGCCACTATGAATGTGTAGCTCTCCTGCTTATTATTTTGTATACACTGGGGAGTATTTGTGATTTTTTTAAATATATACTCATAACGCTGAGTGTCTCAGGTATCCAGAAATGTTAGGACTCCAAAAGATTATTAGAGCATTTCCAAGCCTTCCTAATATTTTATATGAAACTCAGTTTTATCCCATATACAGTATTTATGTTTGCAAGTGCCATACTGATATGCAAATACTATTAACCTTAGATTAAAGTTGGTCTTTCTTATTCCATATCGTTTTTACTTTTCGTGATCTATAGGCAAATGTATTAACTTTGGCATTTGTATGCTGGACAATCTGGAGCTTCCAACATTGAATCTAATTACTCGCTGCTTCTTTGCTGACTCCAGCTTCCTAACAGATGAATACCCCCCTTTACCAAGACCATCAAGAATCCACTAATTGCAAGTTAATTTAAAAAAACCCTGTACTCCCCAAAATACAATCCATTTATAAAATTGCTAGTATTGTACTTCCCCTGCAAACACAACCTATATATATTTCCTACATTTGGTGAATAAAAAAATGACTTTCAAGAGGCATGTATGTATGAGACTGCATGGAGAAAAAACACTATAAAATAGATATCCTGAAAAGTTTAAGAAGCTTTCATTAATTATTGGGCCCTGCATGCCAAGCCACCATGTCAGGTGGCATCTCTGTAATCAAGAGGTGGCATTTTTTTCTGGCAGTTTCCCTCCATTCAGATGCCTTTTCTGGGAATATTTTAGCATTTCCCCCCATTCAGATGCCTTTCCCAGGAATATTTTACAATGCAGGATAGTGTAGTAGTAATAGCAGTGCTGAGGAACAAAAGAAGATCATCTTTAAGCCCAAAGCTTCATTGCAGTTATTATAATGGGTGGAGAAGGCTAGAAGCTTGGGGGAGAAGATAAAAATCCCCTTCAACATAAAAACAGATTGCCAAATGCACCTCTTCTTTTCCATCACTTGCACATTTGCAAATGGAGACAGAGGCCTTTTCATCTTTGCAACTGATCCACTTTAGAACAAGTGCCTATGGCTCACTACATCAACAGTGGATTAAATTGATAAATATGGTGCATTAGGCTACAGTGAGTCAACTGCTTTTGTTTTTTGTACTCTCTGCTCTGCTTTTTCTCAGAAACCCAGAAAGTAATTACGGCTGTGACAGGAAAGATGCAATTGAGTTAGCAAGTTCATAAGAGGAAGGTAATAAAGTTGAATGATAAGTGTTACGGAAAGCAAATGAACTCTGTCAATTTCTGCATTGATCATGGAGACAAATACTTTTTGAGAAACCAATCTCAGTATACAACTCAAAATACATTTTTTCAAAAGATTTTATTGACATCATTTTTCAAGGGATGTTTACAGTAACTGGGAGGAGGGGCAGGGTAAAAAGTTCAAATTGATGGGTGAAAACCTGCCCCTTTTATGTGCAGTCACCCCCAATAAAAATATGGGGTTACACTTTTTAAATGTCATGATATACCATATAAAGTTATTCATTGTGTTGTTTCTTCAGCATTAGGAATTGAACCACTGACTCAGCTTCACATTGGAATATTATTTATTCTATGAAAATTAAATGTTCAAACTAAATTTGTCAGTCTGAGACCAGGAACCTGAAACAAGCCCGGGTTGTTTTTATAGTACTGAGATGAAACAGTAATCTAAAAATTCCATCTCCCATTTTTCCCCACAGAAAAGCCATCAGTCCTAGGACAAGTAGTGGGGTCCCATCTTTTATCTGGGGTTCAGGGCTCAGGAGACTGAACTGTGAAGACTTGTGGGGACCTGCACTGACCCATCTTATTCTCTTTGGACTGCCATCACAGCTACTCACTGGTGATGTCCAATCAAAGCAGCATCTGGAGAGCCCTAGAGAGAGAGAGCCCTTGTCTTGGAAGACATGGATCTCATTTATGAAGAGAGGAAAGTTCAGATCCAAAGCATAATATTTTTGCGTCTCATCTGATTTCAATTTCAACAGCTGCTTTAAGCCAGCTTGCTGCTTGCTGTTGTGTTTTGAGTAGTGTGGAGACAGCAGGGCGGCAGAGTAAGAGGCCTCGGCAAATGCTGGCATGCAACTTCAGCAGACTGTGGTGGAAACTGATCATCTACCCTCCCACTCCCCAAGGAGAAACCATGCTGTTTTGCATGATGCCCTCTCTTGACTTCACATTGCACCATGTAGATATTTGTACTGGGATGTATTGTGTACAAAGATGCTGAAGAGCAGGCTTGACACTCCACACCTGGCTTGATTTATCAAATGGGAGAAAATAGCCTATTCTGACACTCAGAATTTGGAGGCTGAGTCAGAGCCAGGTCAAATCCCAGATGCATCTAGGCTGAGTCTAACTCAAGAGGTTTTGATCAGATCTCTGTCAAATATCCAAAGTAGCATCCTGGTTTACCTCTTTTTTTCTCCTTCCATTCAATCATGTCCAATTCTCAGGGATTGCTTGGATAAGTCCCTGCAGTTTTCTTGACAAAGTTTTTCAGAAACGGTTTGCCACTGCCTCCTTCCTGGAGCAGAGAGACTGACTAGCCCAGTCACTCAGCTAACTTTGTGCTCAAAGTGGGACTAGAATTTATGGTCTCCATGTTTGTAGCCTGATGCCTACACCAAGCAGATTCAAATGCAGGTAGTTTTACTGGATCAAAAAAGCAGTCACCGCCTGTGTTCCCCCCCCTCCCCGCCAGTAACAGAACACATTGGACATTGGAGCCATACAAAATGGCCTGAGGCTCTGTCCCAACCAGACTTTTGTGATAGCTACAGCAAGTTGGGGGGATGGCTTCCACAAGCAGACTAGTTATTCCAGGTTCCTTTTTTCCCTTCCTCTGAATTTCTTTTCTCTTTCTCTTTCTCTTTTCTTTCTATCTCTTTCTTCTCATTCCTTCTTCCTCCTTTCTTTCTCCTTCCTCCTTATTCCTACAGCAGGGCCCACTTGTCAGCAAAGCTGTCTCCATTTGGATCGATCAAAACCAAACAACACAGCCATTTTTTCCTAATGCAACTATTGCTAGATTTCTTATTGCCACTGTTACATTCTGATCAATATGTATAGTCACTTCCTCTTTTGTCATTTTGATTTCCACTTTATCACTGATCACTGAAGCTCTTTCCACTTTGCTTTGAAAAGAGCTATGATATCTGTTGTGGGTGCATTTTTCCCCAACTTGATTTTCATATCCTTTTTCATGTTCTTAACAAACTTTCTGCATTGCTAGAGCTGGTCCAATGCATTTTGCTTCCTTCTTTGCCTCAGAGATGTGTAATATCTAAGGCTGATGATGGTACTTGAACCTGAGACTGAACATTCACACAACTTTCCTCACTAAACAATAACCATAAATAACATTGTGTTCTCTCTTTGAGGACATTCAAAATAGACTGTTTGAGACTGCTTTCTACTGTAAAATTACTTCTTTCCATCTGTTTTTATAACCAATTTATAAAATTATTTTATGCTGCCTGTATTATCACTTCTGCCCAGGTTCACACAATATGTTAAGTCAAAACCAAGAGATTATGTCAAGTCCCTGAGTAAAGGAACATTCTCTTGTAAAAGTTTTGCTGATTCTTGCAGAACTTGTAATCTAAATGTATCAGTGTATTAATATTTATTCTATGAAGAAATTGCTTGAGTAATTGCAAAAGAAAATATTATCACTTGTCCGTACTCACTGTCCCTCAGCTAACAAAGTTAATACACTGGGCTACTATGTTTGAAACAATCACACCACTATGCCCTCTGATAAAGTTGGTCTGTGAACTGAGAATGGAAGACTCATTTTGCTTCAAGGTACATAGTTCAACTTTTAGATTATTTTTTATCATGCTATTCTGTTATGGCAAAAATATTTTTTAATATTTGTGCATCTTCTCCTTTTATCAAGCAATCATTTTTAATTATTTCCCTGTATTACATGCATATATACCCTACTGCATCCCACTCTGACAAATATGAGCAATATCAACAGTATTAACAATATTTGATAGTTGTTCCATAGGTTGAATTATTTTCCATGTTGGAGGATTTTTAGGTGCAGTTCGCCATCTAGTGGAAAATAGTTCCAAGCAATTACTGTTCAGAATAAGAATGGAAAATTTAAGAGAAGCTGGATTACTGGTATACAGGGACACTTCAATTTATGACCATGTGTTTGAAATAAAAAAGGTGCTGAATAGGTGTCTTCAACCAGTCCTCACACTTACAACCACTGCAGCACCCTAGGGTTACGTGACTGCCGTTTGTGACATTCCCAGGGGGCTTCTGACAAGCAAAGTCAATGGGGAAGCCAGATCCACTTAACAATCATGTGATTCACTTAATTCCAGCAAAAGAGTAATCTAATTGGGTCCAATTCACTTAATGAATGCAGCAGACATTCCAGTCCCAATTATGGTCATAAACTGAGGATTACCCATAGGCACATGAATTTTGTAAGTGGTTTGCCACTACTTTTTTTTTATGGGTTTGAGTTCCCAGACAAGCCTACAGCCCTAGAATTCCTCATTAGTCTCCTATCAAAATACCGCCAAGGTCCCAGCCCTGCTTGGCTTCAGAATTCCATTAAGGCCAGTTAAGTGTTACCACCTGCTGAGTTCACATCTCCCACATTAGCACACAAATGTGATTTTAAAATTTGAGTAACTTTTGATTTACTAATTGTATTTTTTTTCTTAAAGCCACTTCTATATAAACAGAAGAAAGTAATACTTCTAAGATTGAATAAATGGCTATCTACTGGTACGCTTGGATAGGAAGGATGGCAAAGAACACCTGATTTAAAAAGACCAGGGGTTCCTTTTAAATTCTCATATATGGCCATTCACAGTCTGCCAAGGAAAAAGAGTGAAATGATCATGCTAGCTGCGCCCATATATATGACATGCAAGTTTTATATAGCTGGTTTTGACAACATTTATAGAAACTAAAAAGTTATATCGTGTGCAGAAAACTATATAGGGCATGTTGTAAAAAGACTGGAAAAACAGTCTTTCTGGTTTTGCATCTATATGACTTTCTGAGACATGTGATAGTCAGTTTGTTATAGTGGTTAAGGCACCAGACTAGGACCAGGAGACAGGTGAAAGTTCTAGTTACGCCTTAGGCAGAAAGCCAGTTGGATGTCCTTGGACAGATCATTCTCTTTCAGCCCTTGAAAGCAGGCAATGGCGACCCACTTTTGAAATCTTGTCAAGAAAATTTTAACATGGGGAATTCTGGGAGTTAAAGTCCACACATCTTTAAATTGCCAACTTTGAAAAGCATTGCTACAATCCATGGTATGAACTGTACCGTTTTGTTCAAGTAGGCACAGGCAACTTAAATTTATGTGAGACAAGATGCTGCCCCGCCTCCCCAATAAGTTGTATTGGATGAAAGAGCGCTGAAAGCCTCTTGGAAGCCCATAAGCAGCTTTCTGTTCACCTTCCTAATATAAAGTTATCAATCTAATAACTATATATAGTTCTGTTATTTCTCTTTTCAGTCAAACTTAACCAAAAGAAGGAATTTATCCAGGAACATGGCAAACAGAACAAACAAAAAGCAATTCTAAACAAAACTTTGATACTATAGACCAGTGGTGGCAAACCTTTTACTTACCGAGTGCCAAAAAGCACGCGCTTTGTGCATGCCATTTGCACTTGCATGAGGCTCTTCCATGTGCACTGCATGTGCAACCACACCATTTGCACATGCATTCGGCTTTTGCACATGCAATGCACATGTTCTGCACGCAGGCACTCATGCACACATGAGCAATTGCATGCGCATGCACAGGAAACCAGCTGGATTTCCTTCTGCAATCACGTGCATGCACAGCAGAAGCCCGAACACCAGCTGGGTCTCTTGCAATTATGCATGTGTGCATGCACAATTGCATGTGCATACTCAGCTGCAGGTAATTTGGCTGACAGCTTGTGTGCCCAGCAAGATGGCTCTGCATGCCACCTGTGGCACCTGTGTCATAGGTTCGCCATCACGGCTATAGGCTTATGTGGAAGTGTCATTTCCCCAAAGGAGATTATGTTCATCTAAAAACTCTCCAGATCTACATACATGCAACAATTCAATGCATGTTTATCAAAACACAACAGAGCACAGTGGGACTTTCTACGAAGTAAGATTGTACAAAACTATAAAGGTAAACAGTAAAGGTTCCCCTCGCACATACATGCTACTCATTCCTGATTCTAGGGGGGGTACTCGTCTCCGTTTCTAAGCCGAAGAGCCAACGCTGTATGATGACAATTCCATGGTCATGTGGGCAGTGACTAAACGCCAAATGTGCATGGAGCGCTGTTTATCTTCCCACCAAGGTGGTCCCTACTTTTCTACTTGCATTTTTTTACTTGCTTTCGAACTGCTAGGTTGGCAGAAGCTGGGGCAAGTAACGGGAGCTCACTCCATTACGGGGTGCTAGGGATTCAAACTGCTGAACTGCCAACCCTTCTGATCGACAAGCTCAGCGTCTTAGCCACTGAGCCACCGCACCCCACCATACAAAACTATACAGAACTGTAAAAGTGCATGAGTTAGCCTTTTCCCCAAGGCTTTTAAAAGAATCCTGATTTAGCCCTACTTTGACATCTGATCATTTTGGGACACAAGACTTTACACAGCATTTATATTTTCATGGTAAATTTCAGAGATTATTATTGTATATATAATAAGACAAATCACAGTGTTGTTAACTGTGCTTCAGTTTCATATTTAAAATCACCTGTAGTTAATAGACTACTAATAAAGAGAACGTGTACCTGACAGTGTATATGTAGTGGGGTGATCTTGCATTACACAGTGTGTGAAAAATAATTCTTCTGGAAGAAATTCAGGTGTTGTTACAAATGACAAGTTGGATGAAGAGAACCTGAGATAAAATATGTCAATATGATATCTGGATAACTTATCTCACTTTCCAGTCTGAATCAATTATCTTGAATAAAACTGGGAAAAATAACCTTTTGATGGGTAAAATTTGGCTTTTGCTAATGCTGTGAGCGTGGGGGGGGGGGGAACATAGCTAACAATCAAGAGGCAGGTGTAATGTTAACAAATTCTTTAGAGAATGGCGTCCTACTCAAAGAAATGTGGCTAAAAGTTTCTCCTTATCTTAAACCATATACAGTACCTTTGCTGACTGTCCTTAATATTGCAGCAGAATCCCAGTTGAAATTTGGAAAAGAATCCTCAAGAAGTAAAGATCCTTTGGAATAAGATAGTAGCGTACGGAAGAAAGTTACCAAGCAGGTTGTATTAATTCTTAGCTCCTCCTTCAGGTTCTGGGTCTCGCACTGTAATTAATTTTTATTATATAAAAAAAAAGAGTGGTGGTGGTGCAGTGGTTAGAACGCAGGCTAATTCCACTGACTGCCAGCAGTTCAATTCTCACTGGCTCAAGGTTGACTCAGCCTTCCATGCTTTCGAGGTGAATAAAATGAGGACTTAAGATTGCTGGGGGCAAGATGCTGACTCTGTAAACCGCTCAGAGAGGGCAGTAAAGCATTGTGAAGCAGTATATAAGTCTAAGTGCTATTGCTACGGGATTGCTAAACTCCCTTTCATTTACAGTGGTACCTCTACTTACGAAATTAATTTCTTCCGGAAGCTGTTTTGTAACTCGAAAATTTTGTAAATAGAGTCGCATTGTACCTGATGCCCAGTGCCATCTCCGAGCCCGAGAACAAGTACCTGCCCGAGCTGATGGCCTTTTGTATCTTGGAACATAGTTTGTAAGTAGAGACTATTTTTTTCTCCAAAAAAAAAAATTTGTAAGTTGAAATTTTTGTAACTAGAGGTCTTTGTAAGTAGAGGTACCACTGTACTTTCAAAACATTTTTGCCTCTGGAAGAACTCATGGAGCAAAGGATAAGAATCATAATTGATCCTCCTTTACAAATAGGGAAACTAAGAAAAAATGCTCAGTACTATAGCAGAATTGGGGAAATTTTCTCCGTGGTAGAATTCTACGTAAGTCTTGAGATGGTCTTCCATATTAGTATTAGGTATTCCAGAGAAAGTAAAAAAAACAAACAAACTCCATGTCAACCCCATCAGCCTAAGTAGCAGTCTCACCTGACCAAAACTTCTCAAGATTTCAGGGTCTTCATCTCTATTTTGCTTTTTCCTTAGGTTTACCAATGTAAATGAGGTTCTTTTTCTTTAAAAAAAAAAAAAACACTACACAGCAAAATGGTATGGTAGTTAACAGGAAGACAATTCATGTGACAGTAGCATTTTCCTATTCTGTTGCATTTCAGTAGTGAGATACTAGTCCTTAGAATTTGCTGATTTAGAAGCCATGAAGTCTATCCTTTTATCTCCAAATGGATAAATTGTTAGTAGGGGGGGAAAAAGATGTGGTTTTCCATCTGGAATTGTGAGAAGAAGACTCTCTACGTTCATTAGTATGCAGCAGAGAAAAAGTCATTGACATCCATAAGACCCTAATTTACATGCGGTTGCATTAACTGATGCTGCCAGTTTGCTTTGTCCCTTGTGTAACATCCAGGGATGCTGGGATTCCACGTCCTCTTGCAAAACACAGATTATCAGGCACCATAAGCCCTCGGTCACAATATCATAGTGTCCTTTCTCAATTTCTTTGGTTTTGCTCCCCAACTCCCCTACCACCACCACACAGCCCAAATCGCTGTCATCTGCTAGGACCTCAGGCTTCTGCTTGCAGAGGAGGGACACTGGCCAGTGCCGGGATGAGGTGAGCATAGATCTCAATCCCATGAAGGAAGACCTGCTCATTCAGGAATTCGTTGTGGTCATGCAGCAGCACAGGTGTGTAGTTCATGGGGGAAAAACCAATTGCAGGGTGACCAGCCTGAAATATATTGGAAGGAGAAGCAGGTGTCAGAAACCAAGGCCAGAGCAAGTCAGTAGAAGATAAGCACTTCCACTGGTCAGGTGCCTGTAGGAAAGACATCTATACTCACTGCTCTAATGTAGCGGCTGTCAGTGGCAGCAGGGAAGATCTCACACTTCAGCTTCATATTCCTGAAGAGACAGAGACACAAATGGCAGAGAAGCTTCCCATATGATGGTTGCAATTTAACTTAGGTTTTTTGCAGCTTCAGAGGTTTCAAGCTATCCAAAAGTGGAACTTGTCAACTAAAAATGGGCTTTGCAGGCTTCTGGGATGATCCAGAATTGGAATAGTTGAGAAGATGGGAGTTTCTATGCTTTTCCCAACCTGTAGCAATCCGGGCTTCTTACAAACATTCTGTTAGTTTAGCCCTTGCAATTTCTGAATATAGACAGGTGGCAGTCTGGGAATAGCTGGTCTACACTAGGGGATATCCCAGTATATATCAATTTTTTTCTTAATGCCGTAATAGCAACTTCTCCATCAAATACAAATATAGTTTGTTCCTATCTAGCAGGTGAAATTGCTTCTATCCCAAAATGACTAAGGAAAAAGGAAGAAAAATGAGAGAAGGCAAATGTAATAATAACATACTCACATGCCTTTGCAGGTGTCACTGAATGCCTTCCACCAGGGATCAGATTCCTCTGTGGAGGTAACTGTCTGATCCATGTATTTCTAGCCCAAGGGAAAAGGTAGAAGGTGAAACTCGTAGGAGGCAACAGATTCTCAAAAATCCAGGAATGTCTGGCAAAAGCCTGGCAGAAGCAGCAGGACTAAAAGAGGCTGTGGAGCACAGGGCACCATAGAAAGACAGCCCTGTTGAGATAAAGGCCCAAAGAGGAAAGGGAGAGAAAGACAGTGGCAGTACACTAGAAGACTATAAGCCTAAAGCAGTTTAAAGCTTTGCTTCTAGAACGAAAGGAAAAGTAGTTGGGAATGAACCCTCCTTTCCCAGTTACCTGCTGGAATTCATATGTAACACCTTCTCCAGCAGCTGTGCACCAAGATGTGAGTTGCTCCTCAAATGCCTGCAGAGCAAAGGCAAATCATTTATAATTTTTTATAATTTTTAAATCAACCACTTAATTTTATTCCTTAAATCTGTTTTTAATGGTGATTCATTTATTGTTTTGTTTTTAGATGCTGTACACCACCCCGAGTCCCTTCTCGGGAGAAAGGCGGTATATAAATTTAAATAAATAAATATGTACCATGCATACATATAGTACACATCTATTGTTGATGATCAAGGCGAGGACTGCAGATACGATACCAAATAAATAAATTAAAACTGTTATGTTAGTTCTGTTGGGCTCACTTCACTACCCATTTTATACATTTATTATGGTTCCTGGCTCATTCACACATCCAATGTATCAACAAAGTGGCTTTAGTTACCAAGTGACAAGAAACAGTAAATCTCCCCTTCAAGTCCATCTCATCTCCTGATAACTTCCAAGTTGTGCCCATGTAGTATTCTTGGCAGAAAAACAGAAATAGTTTGCTATTGCCCTCTTCTGGGACATTACTTGATTTCCCTATTTAACTTACAGCCTGGAGTTTCCTAGAGGTCTCTCATCAAAGCACTAACCAAGCCCATTCCAAAGAGTCATTAGTTTCCAAGGCCAGACCAGATCAACCGGGCTCTGAAATCTGCTGAGACACCCCAGGATGAATCTGTATGGATTAACCAAATCTTTGCCCAAGATTTCTGCATCCTTAAGCATTATATACTTTATTCATTAAACATGAAACTCAGTCAACTGAACATTCAAAAATGTGTCACATTATTGACTGGCACT
>JAEANM010022683.1:0-11546 GCA_017656035.1 Myanophis thanlyinensis
GTTGTTGGGATGGCTGGGGTCCATCACTATCTTCATAGCTTTGGTTCGGCAGCGTTTGTTGTAGATGGAGTGCAGTTTTGCAACTTTGCAACTTTGAACATTTCCTCTAGCCGTCTATGCCAATGTTTGTATGCACAGCTGCTTTACATCATTGGCATTCTCAATGAATGTATTATAAATATGTGCAAGTTGGATTAGCTATCAAATCAGCAGAAGTGGTCCGAAAGGTGTAGTTGCTTTAATACTTAAAGGAGAGGTGCATCGTTCATATTGGCATACTTTACTAAACATCTCTTTTGGATTCTTTTTTTTTTTTTTACACTATACAAATTGCAGCTCTGATTCCTAAGGGCATTTCACTTTGAGTATCTCTCTAATACAAATATTTTTCTGAATGAAAATTATATCTCTATTTCTTGTGTCTCCCACACAGTTTAGAAAGCATATTTCTTTGCATACATGCTACTGAATTTGCACAAGAGAATTTTAAAGTTGTTTGGGAAGCCTATGTACAGTACTTTGTTTGGTGTAGTCCTGTCTGCAAGTTTGTTAGGACTTCGAAGTCTAGATAGTTGTTGAAATAATGTATCCTTGCAGAACAATGTAGCTTCCTTTTCAGCTAAGTTTATTCTTCTATTTGCTTGATTTTTTCCTTTAACCATACTTTCTATCATTTTAATCCCAAAATGACATTAAGCTGATTGACCTATAAATTAAGAGTTTTCATTAAATATATTGTCCTTCAAAGGATAACATGTTAAGAGCAAAAGCTTGCCATGAAGGAAATTAAATGGTAATAATATTTTGTATGTTCTCTTTAACTTTCCAAATTCAAAATAATAGTATCAGAGCTGGAGGGGAGGTATGAAATATAAATTTGGGGGATATATTATGTCTGATAGAGTTGTTAATATCAAAAATTAACATGAAGGTATTTCTTATAATACCTTGTTTGAAAAGCTAGGACTCAATTAAGAAACAAAGGAGAGTAAAGGTGTTCTTAGGATGCAGTAGTCGTGATGTGGAAATAAATAAAAGGGCTCCACACGCATTTTCAGTCATTGGTACATAGCCTAGAACTGTTAGTGGGTTTTTAATTTTCATGCACTATTGATTTTAGAGTTTTAGTTTGGCTTTAGTGGTTGTGTTTGTTTGTTTCTCTCACTTAATTGCATATTTTTATTTGTATACTTCCTAGGCTTATATTCAGCCTTGCCTTTAAAGCAGAATTTATCATGTTCCTTCCTCTCATTTCTCCCACAAAAACAAGAGCTAGCGGGCTAAGAAGAGCAACTGGCTAAAATAACCCAGTGAGCTTCTGTGGTTGACAGTGGGCTGCAGTGCCAGCCCAAAACCTTCACCAGTGTAGTATTTAATAGCTGTTTTGGAAGGGACGCTTTTGTCAGATTGGTGCTTTGTCCAGTGTCCAATAGATATTTGAAAATTAAATAAGTAAAACCTCTTTCCAGATCCAAGTTAGAATCTTAACAATGCTCCAGCATTAACAATGCTCCACCTCATATCTCCTCATCAGCTCCAGACTAGAGAAAATGGTTGTGGCTGCTGCCAGTAGTTTGCAATTGAGGTAGCATTAGTGCCCTGTCTATGGATGACTCCGATTTTTTTTTGTAACGGTTATATGGACTAGAGCTATTTTGTAATGGTTATATGGACTAGTTTTGACTAGAACATCAAATTCTTGGTGTTTCATCTAAATACAAAGCAAATCTAATTAAATGTAAATATTTCTTTTCAGCCTTTCCTGTAGTGGTGATTGTGCCTGGAAAATTCACTATATGCCTTTCTATTGGCTTCTCAGTGGTTGAAAGTACAGATAACATTCTTGAGATTTGTGATTTAATCCAAAGAGTTGCAAGAAATTAGGGGAAAGAACCCAAAAATCTTTGTGCATGCCTGCAAAATACTTTTTTTGCATTGGAGTCTATTGTATTATTTTGTTTTTTACTGCAATTGTTTGAGCTTCATTAGATTGCAAACTAAGATTTCTCTTTGCTTCTGGAATAGTTTTTTTAAAGAGTGAATTACAACAGAAAAGGCAGTCAGATACTGTTGAAATGTATTTGCATAGTTAAAGTCATCTGTAAATTTTAAAGAGAAGTGTTGACGTTCTGAGTTGGCTCCATGAAGAAACTCCATTAAAAGAACAAACTGAAAGGATTCCCCACAATTACTGTTTTTAGATGACTGTTGAAGGGCTTTTCTGTATATATGTCATTTCTCTTTAGACACTTGAGCCTTTCATATATCTTATGAAATCTAAAACCATTTGACACTTTTTCATTGATTGATACTTGTATTAGTGAGTGGCTTTGGATCATGTAGGTAATAAGGGGATAAAAGTGTGGTAAATAGTATTGTTTTGAAGTTAGTGACAAACTCAGATGATTCCTTTAAAATAAGGTTACTGTAATAGAGACATTTAAAACTTACTGTAGAGATGACTGCTCACATTTGCTGATTATTAAAAATTCCTGGCAGAATGTTGTCCCTTTAAAATCCATTGTTCCTCTTTCTACCATTGAATAATTCCCATTCTTAGAACGACTCTACCATTGTTTTAGAAGGTGATTACCCATATCAAATGGGATTCTGTGTGGTTTCAACAACATACGGAGGTAGCAGACTACACATTGATTACCCTATGGAGCCTTTCCCACAGGTAGAGGATTGGAGAAGAAACCCACAGAATCAAATTTCATTAGCTCAATTCTACTCCAGGACTCTTAAGGACAGTGCCTGATGAAGTTGTCCATTGTGTGAAGATATCGTAGTAATTATCCAACATAAATTGTAAATTTTGTCTCTTGAGAGGTTTTCAATCTAATGCTGAGCCATAGGGATGAAGAAATCAAAACAGTACTACTAGAGATGTTTCAGTGAGATAATAGTTCTGTAACAAACACTAAAGTGGTTAAAATGAAAATCAGATTTCAAACAAATTAAGGCTTAAAATGGGATGAAACAATATTTAGACCGCTCCAAGGCTGAGCCAATTTGGTATAGTGCTGGGGTTCCCAGCCACCAATGGGCCGTTACCAGGCTATGACCTATTCAGAACAAGCTGTACGAAAGGCGGGCTGGTGCGTGTGTGCAGCTCCATTCATGCAAGCAGTGCTCCAAAGACTTCTCTCTTATGTGAGTGGAGCTGCATGAGCGCATGCCCTTGAGCCAGCCGACCACTCATGCAACCTGGTTCCCTTCTCCTCCCCCCTAGCCAAGCCACCAAGCTGCAAAGGTTGGGGACCTCTGGTCTAGTGGTTAAGGCACCGGGCTAGAAAGCAGGAAACTGTGAGTTCAGATCCCACCTTGGCAGTAAATGCCAGTTGGGTGACCTTGGGCCAGTTCTTCTTTCTCAACTCAATTCATCTTACAAGGATATTGTTGCGGGTAAAATAAGAGAAGGAAGGTATGTTGCATATGTTTACTGCCTTAAATGATTTGTAAAAATAATAAAGGTAGGAAACAAACAAACAAATACATGCATGATACCTTGGATTTAAAAATTAAATAAAGTTTATTTCTTGGAATAAATTCAGTTTGAAACTATCAAAATTTATGGCAAAGTTTAATCTAGCCCCAGGGTTGTAATGAACTGGTTTGATTTGATTATGGCAAAATGTATGGTGAAGTTAAATTTATCACACTCATTTCCACAGAACCCACAATGCTATTCTTATAATAGTCTTGTGGTAGTGATGTCAGAAAATGAAAAAAGAGAGATAAGAACTACTTCTAAATGTTAGATATAAAGTGAAAGAGAGATTTGCGCTGATAATACTGTTCATCTGATAAATTGCTGTCATTCTTTCCAGATAAAACTTTGATAAGATTTACTTTTGCTCCACTAGAGTGTCGAACTAATTAAATGTCTTAATTTATGTTAATGGAGTTACTAAGTGCAATTAAACCAGTGGTTGCATACTCTCCAGGATGATAATCAAAGGATGATAATCAAAATCTATCAATGATTTCAGTGTAAGTCTGAAGGGTTAGTCAAGTTAGGCTTGTCAAGATGAAAATACACATGACTCCATATACTGTAGAACCAGTAAATTTGATGCATGGTTCATAGATACAAAGTAAATGTTACTTCTAGTAAGTATAAGAATGAATATTGGTAAAGAAAGTTGTGCATAATTTGTATCCAAGGAGTTTCTGACATAAACAATGCCATTCAAAAATACCTGTGGTTTTTGCTGCTAGTTGTTCAGATCATCACACTGTAACAGGCTGCTGACAGTAAAGAAAGATATAATTTCTTTAACCATTAACTGTTTTACTCCCTTTAAATATGGTTTGAATTTTTTTGTAAAATGGTGTATCATGAGATTCAGCATTTATACTTATGCTAAATACAATTTTGGGAGGAAATTATTTGTCTAGTTTTTTATCTGGGATTTTATTAATTTTTTCTGTTTAGCCTGGGATTTCCTGGTCATCCAATAAATGATTAAATCCAACTTAACTCAGCTTTTTGAGCCAAAGACTACTAAGAGTTCTTACCAGAAAGATGTTCTTATTTTGTGATGATTAATATTGTATACATTATTTGGTGGTAGAACTTTTCTCAGATAAGTCATTCTGCATCCCACCCCATTGTAGAATATTCCTTAATGTAAATATAATTTTTGGAAATTCTTCTAGTTGACAATGAGAGATGTTAGTGGTTGTTCTTTGTGCCATGAACAGGGTTCGTGGTATTTCAAAGGGTAAAAAATGCATGAAGAATTTTTAAAATATCATTTCTTACTATCTTGGCTTAATTTTCAACTATAGTTTATATCTTTTAATTTATAAGAAAAGGAAATTGTTTAGAGCAGGGGTGGGCAATTATGGCTCCTTCATGACTTGTGGACTTCAACTCCCAGAATTGCTCAGGAATTCTGAGAGTTGAAGTCCATGAGTCATGAAGGAACCATAATTGCCCACCCCTGGTTTAGAGTATGATGTTAATCCCCATGTTGTGGTGTATAATGTTTAAAATCATTCATTTATTTGAAGAATTTGTTATTCAAATTTGTAGGAGACCAGGCTGAGTCCATTAGCAGACCAGATTATTGTGCATAGATAGCACAAAATAAACTCTTAGTACTTTAACTCTATTCTGGATCTTGGTTTCTTGTGCCTGACATATTTATTTATTTAGAAAATTTATATTGCCGCCTACCATATAAAAGAAATACAAATAATAAAAAGAAAAATAATAAATAACTCCCCCATCCTGGTGACAACACAGGTGCGGTATATAAATTTAATAAATGTATGAGTGAGTGTTAAAATGGAGCCCAGTCTAATCTCTGGGGGGATGATGTTCCAGATATATAATTACTTTCATGTTATAGTACTCCATAGTACTATAGAGTCTCAACATCCCAAGCATGTTAGGCAACATCGCAGACAATTAATGCAAGTAATTTCAGTATGGCACTGAAACATACCAGTTAATATCTTACTGAAGTTAGGCAACCAATGAATTTAAATAAATAAATGCTATTACTTAAAATATGTTAGATTTAGATGTTAGTGCAGTGATGGCTAACCTTTTAGGCATTGAGTGCCCAAACTCTGTGTGCGTGCACATGTCCAAACTGCAAGGTGCCTGCATGCGCGCATGCATGCATGGAAATGTGCACTCACATTCATGGAAATGTGCACTCACATACATGGGAATGTGCGTGTGCATGTGTGAAACTGCATGCGCACATGTCTGGAAATACGTGCACGCATGCACAGGAGAGACCCTGGGGCGACTGTGCATGCCCACAGAGAGGGCTCTGCATGCCACCTGTGGCACCCATGCCATAGGTTCGCCATCATGGTGTTAGTGTATAATTCCATATGAGTTCTAGAACTGAAGCATGTGTTAACAATGAGCTAAATGAGATCTAGGAATGGTGTTGATGACTTGCTATAGCTGCAGCTATAATATACTGTACTGTACAACATTAGCTCTTACTACACAATATTTTAACTTCCAAATTTGAGTTTCCGGAACTGTACTGTCTATCCCATTTTTGGAACTGATAATGAAAAATACTAGTGGCTGACATTTCACACCCTAGATCTGATTGGTATGAATGGTGTTCGTGTATCATATCTCATCATAATTTTTCCTGTTGAATAAGAGACATCGATTTCAGGGAGAATAGATAAGTGTGCCTTCTGATAGCTATCATTTTCTGTAAAACGGTAATACGATATATTTAGATTTTTGAGACTACTCCCCTGTCATCTCTTAAAATCATTTTAATATGAGACAATAGCCAACTTCTCCACTGAATATATGAAGTAAATGAGTTACAATTGAAATACAGAAACTACAGTTTTATCTTCAGGTGTTTATGAGCAATCTATAAGAAAAGAATACAGGCAGCTGGTAGCAACAGCCAAAGGTTCCACTTGAATTTGTATAGGTTTATATTAGCTTATCAACAAAAGTTGTTGAAATGTTTAAACATTTTGGTGCTTCTTGAGTAACAATGGATGTGACCTAGATATCTGAATATGTCGTTCTTCATTCCATAGTTTTGCCCTGTCTGATGAAGCATATCGATCGTTGAGAGACCAGGATAAAGACCAATGTATACTTATAACTGGGGAGAGTGGAGCTGGAAAAACAGGTAAAATATCTATTATTAGATCATTTATCAGTTCTAAGATATTAACATCTGTGTATTCTTTTCTCAATCCAATTTTGTAAATCTAGGACTTTGACTAGCCATATTATGGTAACAGTTTCCACAGTCCCATAGTAACTTTGAACGGTCACTAAATAAATTGTTGTAAATCATAAATTGTAACTGTTGTAAATTGAGGATTACCAGTATTGAGTTTTTGTATGTGCTCACTGGACTGGTTTTGCTATGATACTGCCACTTGTGTGGAGCGTGTTGGACCAGTATAGAATGTCCCAGGAGCATGGCGCTCCTTAAATGTATTTTGTCAATATAAACAAACCTATCCACTACCCCAACTTCCAGGTGCAAACAGGTTTGTTCATATTGGCAAAAGTTTGTAACTCGAAAGTTTGTTAGTAAAATAATGTCTATAATCCCTTCTCCAATCCAATTATCAGCAAAAGGTCCAATCAGAGCTCTGAAACAGTAATCTTAGTTAACCAAGTTAAACTCAACATTCCACATCTTAACTCTTAGCTGTAAGCAAAACCACATTTAAAAGACATAACATGGTCTTAATATTGTAGGGTAAACAAAAACAAAAAACAAAATGTAACACAATAATAATCTGTTCCTTAAAAAAGACGAACACCAATATGCAACATTTTTCCATTCCAAATACCAACAATTCCAAAGAAAATTGTCCCAAATAACATGTCCTATTCAAATAAACATTCCATATTGTAACTCTAAACAAATTCACATTTAGCAAATGTAAAATAATCCCAGTCTCCTAATATAAGCAAAAAACTACAATGTAACATAACAAAGGGATAATTTATCCTTTAAAGAAAACAAATTCACAAAACTTCATTACTGTAAATATAAAGACTGATAAAGTCTATTTAAATGCTATCAAATTAGGATAAATAAAATAATTGTAAGGAGGAAATGTAAACTCCATATTAAATACAAGCAAATCCAATATGCTCCCTTTTTCCAGTTCTTATATTAGCACACAAAAAGAATCAGGCAAAATGACAACATGTCCCATTTTAACCCTGAACTTTGTATTCCTTTTTTGTCTTTTACAGAATATTTTTTTCTCTAATTTGCTAATTCACTCAGATAGTTGTGAATAATTTATTCCATACTTTAAACAGCCTCTTTTGTAATTTTGTAAAACCAAAAGCAATCATTCCAATTGTTCTCTGGGATCATGATAACAATGTTCCTACCTTGTACTGAGGGCAGGGGTTGCCACAAAGAAGAGGGAGTCAATAGTCAAGCTATTGTCCAAAGCACCTGACGGCAGCCCAAGAAGCAATGGGTGGAAACTAATCAAGGGGAGAAGCAACAAAGACATTTCCTGATAGTTAGATCAGTTAACCAGTGGAACAACTTACCTCCAGAAGTTCCGGATTCTCCAACACTGGAAGTTTTTAAGAAGAGATTGGGCAACCATTTGTCTGATATGGTATTGGGTTTCCGGCCTAAGCAGGGAGTTGGACTAGAAGACCTCCAAGGTCCCTTCCAACTCTGTTATTCTAATTCTAATCATCACTTTTATTTCCTTTTTAATTGCTGAAGGTGCATCCATCTTTTAAAAACATCCAATGACAAATTCTTATTCAAAGTCTCATTCAGATTGTTCTTGAGTGGATTTTGTTGCATATCTTCTTCTGTAGTATCTTCTTCTGATAACAGACTGTTCCCAAGAAGACACAACATACACAACAATTGATTAAAAAAATCTAGTGCTGTTCTTGATGCAATTCCTCAAAGATATCTTTGAATTCTGTTATAAGTTACTTGTCTTGTTACCTCTCCAATATCAAAAACAGTCTTTCCTCCCCACAAAAATGGATTTATTCTTCAAGATTAATTTCAAATTTTTAATGCTCAAAATCCAATATTCCAACTATTTCTGAGCTCTTAATCCGCTTAAAGCTTGCCTTGCTTTTTTGCTGTTTATTTTAAATTCTTAAAGATTATAAAGATAGATCTTCATTTTCTTGTATTAGAGATTGAATGCACTCATTCAATATTAACACTCTTGTCACTTTGAAGTTGCCTTATTATTTTGAAGCAGTTCATAGGCAATTTCTACAGGTGATTAGCAAGGGAAGTACATGAGCTTAGTATCCTTTGAAAAGTCTGTGTTTGTGGCTGAAGCAATTATGGCAAATTTCTTTATCTCTCAATTCTGCCCCCCCCCCCCTTACAAATACTGGTGTGCAGTCTCTTTGTGAGGAATAACCTTAAGAAGAACAGTACAAGTGATCTCACACCCTCTCTTTACCCAGAGGGAGTTAAAGGAGACGATCTACTTGTGGGGTCCCAATGATGGTCACAATTGCAAGCTCCTTGTTTCATGAAGTTCTTTTGAGTCCATCATTATTCCCAGAAGTCTATTTTTTTTTTAATTTAAAGTTCTATCAGTCTATCTTTCCAGCTAGCAGGATCCACAAGGCAAGTAAGCTTGAGGAGAAATATATATGTCAATATGTACAATTAAATTGCAATAAAACCTAGCAAACCAAGTCTAAGGGAGCAATAAATCAGGAAAAATAAGGGAGAAACAACAGGAGTTACCTTAGATGCCATCTAAATGACCTCCTCAACAATAAGGACACAGTGCGCTCTTCCTGATAGGACAGGAATGTGGCTTTAAGGAGACTTTGCTTCTCTAAGCACATTCTTCAAATGATTGTAGATTGCAGAGCAGAAAGTTTCCATTAGCCTCTTGTTGAAGGCTTTTCCCCCCCTGGCTTTGAATCAGGGTTGATTCCTGGACTGCCTGGACTGGTCTGTAAGAGTTTCTTGGCTCTTATTTGGATATTTAGAAATGGTTTCTGATTGCCACCTTCTTCCAAGGGCTGAGAGAGAGTGACTCGCCCAACTACACCCAGCTGAATTTTTGCCTAAGACAGAACTAGAACTCTCAGTCTCCTGATTTCTAGCCCAGTGCCTTAACCACGATACCAGATTAACTCTTTAAAGATAAATAATTCCCAATATTATGGTCCAGCAGTGGGTTTAGTAACTCACTAAAAAGCAGCAAAAGTGGATGCAGAATCAAAACCTAAAATTTAGTTACGTTCTTGAATGCTTTAGATTGCTGATGGGCATCCAACTGATTTCAAGGCTATAGTATTCTATTAACAGAGTATTAAGGTAATTCTTTCAAAATGGCATATAGGCCTATTCCCTATTCTCTCTTTTATCAAATGCTTCTATTAGATGTAACCTTCAGTCATAGAAGTTCATTGGGGGACTTTGGGCCAGTCATTCTCTATTAGCCCAACCTAGTGTACATAGTTTTGTGAGGAAAAACATATGCTATTTATGCAACCTTGAATTCTTGACTGAAAAGACAGGATGTATGTATATTAAACAAGATAAGTAAGTCATAGATGTCTTGCTTCATGGTGAGATAAAGGTATAGAATGTTACCAAAATAATAAACAAACAAAAATAAATGTAGAAAACAGGATGAATGTGAGAAGTGCATTACTATGTATCTAAGTAATTCATTCAGGTATTTGTACTATATATTATTCTGTGTGCAATATAACTATTTTTTTCTCTCTTTTATAACTTATAGAAGCCAGCAAACTTGTCATGTCTTATGTGGCAGCAGTTTGTGGCAAAGGAACAGAAGTTAATCAAGTAAAAGAACAACTTTTACAATCTAATCCAGTGCTTGAAGGTAAGAGGCTAGTATCTAACACTGTTGAATATTTGTTGACAATAATAATTCTTGAATGTACAACAACATTTTTAAAGTTCTGATAAATTATTCACAATAGGGACATACTTATAGCTACAGTATTTTAAAGTCTCACATTCTTGTTTGCATTCTACCCTTATCTGATTATAGCTGGTCATATTTTGTCCTAGCCTGAATTTCTGTTGTGATTTTGCATTCTTCTTTTTAAACATGCCAAAGCAGTATTCAAATAATATTCTTAAAGAATATTTTGCTACCCTTTTAGAAGTATAATGCCATTAGAAAGCTATTAAGAACGGAAAAACAGACCTGCAGACAATAAATTACAAAGTAATACATACGTCATATTTGCACATAATAGTCTTATTAAACTACATTTGAAATTAAGTGATCTAAACAGGCATGTTGCCATTTATTTATTGTTTCTGTTCTGCCTTTTGAGATAAATTTCCAAAATTTCTTAAATAAATATAGACAATGGTATATAAAAATACCATAAATAACTAAGTAAGAATTAAGACACGTCTAGGCTCTTTGTAACAGGCAGGCCTGTGGAACAAGCTCCTGTGGTAGCTAACATTTGATTCTTCCTTCACTCTTTAGGATCTTTTCCTCTGGGCAGTGGGGTGAGTTTTCACTCACACTGTCAAAAATCAGCCAAACCAAAAAGAAGGCTGTTTTTCACATAACTTTTTATGTGGTTTGTTTGAACTAGTTACCAAATCTTTAACACAGTGCAGGAATAAAGTTACTGAAGTTTTTGCAATATCATGTTCTCAGATTTTTAAGGTAATTTTTACTATATATGACATACATGAAGGTTTGGGGCGGGATTAGCTATGGGGTAAAACTAATACAAGGACTGATGATTGAAGACTGTTATAGCCTAAGTGAAAATATTGATCCTTGCAGTCAGTGCAGATTAAGCAATGTAATTAGTATTGACAGCAGAAGACATATATTTCAAAGCTAAAACTTTATCAGTCAGTTGTTTGGTAGCTATAAAATATTGTTACCTGTTGTCTAGCTGTCAGTTTATGTACAGTGGTACCTCTACTTACGAAGAGCTCTAGTTACAAAATTTTCGACTTACGAAATTTTTTTCTAGAAAAAATAGTCTCTACTTACGGATTATGTTCCAAGATACGAAAGTATCTTGTACTTGTTCTCAAGCG
>JAEANM010022684.1:0-11545 GCA_017656035.1 Myanophis thanlyinensis
GCAATCATGAGGACTTATCCGAGAACCCAAATCTTCCTTTCCTATGTATAGCACGAGGTGTAATATTATTTTTATTGGTTTTTTTTGTTTATGTTTTGTTTGTTATTATGAATAAAAAAATAAAAAAAAAGAAGAAAACAAGTCTGAGGGGCAGCTAGAATGCATTGGGTGTTTTTTTATGGGGGTGGGATTCCTTTGAGTCAAATGTGGCTCCTGGCAATGGCCTGGGAGAAGTCCCTGCAGTTTTCATGGCACAATTTTGGAAGCAGTTTGCCACTATCAGATTTCCAGGGCTTAGAAGTTTGTTTGTTTTTCTTTCCTAGCATTTTGATTGGGTCAAAGTCACCTGTTAGCTTTGTGCCTAGTCACGGGACCAGAACTCCCCATCCTCTGATGTTTGGCCTGGTTCCTTAACCACTGCATTAAATTGGCTGGCAACATCTATGGCAGCTTTTCTCAGCACTTGAACTGATGGCACAGCAAGCCTTATTTTCTTTTTAAATCAGATAAGGATTGAGGCCAAGACTCCCCGCTTCGTATTGTTCAGAGTAAGCTCCCCAGTTGCGAAAGCTGTGAATTTGTTTTCCCCATCCTCCCAAATCGTACAAAGTTTGATATTCAATTCAGTCTAGGAAATGCGGAGAAAAGTTTGAATGGAATACATTGATCTCATGCTATTATTAACCATCCAGTGCTCTCCCTCTGTATTCCTATTCCCATAAAAAGCCCGCTGATCTTTTGAAAGGGGAAAAAAAAAGCTACTTTTCATAATGGGGCTAAAACTATTCAATCTAGTTTTTGACAAGAGATTTATCTTCCCTTCCTACACACACCTTTTTAAAGCGATTTGAAACCTACAGTGGGATGGAAGTTATGCGCCTCCTGCTTGGAATCCAAGTATAAAAAGTTTCTTAAAACAAAAAAGAACAAGAGAGAGAGAGATTCATAGAATAGATGAGGCATCCATTATTTTTTATATATCATTAACATTTGCAAATGTATTCTTTTAGTTTAAATGAACGACATTTTTAATTTAAAGGGCTTTTTGATGTTTGCTGATTAAGTATGAGAAAAAAATGGATTAAAAAAATAGCACTATGTAGATACCAATGGCTTTCTGTTGGGGAGGAAGTGGAATTTAGTAGAATAACAGAGTTTCAAAGGACATTTGGAGGTCTTCTAGTCCAGCCCCCTGCTCAAGCAGGAAACTCTATACCATTCCCAACAAATGGTTCTCCAATCTCTTCTTAAAAACCTCCAACGTTGGAGCACTCACAACTTCTGGAGGCAAAGTTGAATTTGATGCTTCCTCATCCACACATGGCAAGCTACATAACTAAAGTTGCATACTTATCTGCAGTTTTTAACAGAAACATTTCAAGATGACCAAATCCCCCAAAATCGAATTTCCTCCCTTTGAAATCTGGAAATAAGGCAAGTGGCATCACAAAGATAAAAGGCTGTATAATGTTATTGGTTGATTATAACCCATTCCATCTGAGGCACTGAGTCTGCCGTCAGATGGCAAGCATTTCTACTCATTTTCCTACCATCTATCTGTAGAGAGAGGAAAAACAAATTATACATTCAGATGCCAGACGGTTCAGGGTTCCTATGCAAAGTTCAAAACTATTCCCCAAAAAAACAGCACCAGAAATCAATTTCCAATCTAATGTTTGGAATGTGATTCTGAATACTGTAGAGATGATCCTCTACTTAAAACCAGATGGGACAATATTTTTTTTGTTGCTAAGCAAGGCAGATATTAAGTGAGTTGTGTCTGACTTCACAATCTTTTTTTTTTTTTACCAAGGTTGTTAAGCTGTCACTGCAGTTAAGTGAATCACGATGTTAAGTAAACCCAGCTTCTCCCATTGACTTTGCTTGTTTGATTTGGAGACATTGCAACTATCATAAATACGTGACAGCAGCCAAGCAGCTGAATTTTGATCACCTGACCACTTGTAAATGAAGAACCAGTTGCAAGTTACTTTTTTTTTTTTTGAATTTTGAATGATCAGTAAAACAAATGGCTGTAATTCGAGGATTTCCATGTATCCTTGAAACTCTTTGTGCTTTGCAAATGATTAAAATAAAATGTCACAATTTCCTACCCATTTTGATGCAGGAAACATGTTGAACATTGTATAAATAGGATTATAAGATTGATCAATCAATCCCTAAAGCTGAGCATTAGATGGCAGAAGGAGAATACACTCCTACACTTTGTTGCCATCTAGTGTTCAATTACAGTTTTGCAACCCAAATATGGTAGCCCTTGTGCAAGCAAAATTGGAATGACCTGCTTCAAAAACAAAAATAACCAAGGAACAAAAAATATTGCTGACAATAAGCAGACATCACGAAAACATTGAGTAATGTAATTGTAGGGGATGCAAGGATTTGGTTGTGGGAGCTTTGCTACTGGATTGCCTTCTGTCAGTAATGGTGTAGGGTATCCTGCTTGGGCAGGGGATTGGACTAGATAACCAGAAGGTCCTTTCCAGTTCTGTTATTTTATTATTCTGGTTTCAGGGAGTTATCTCCATTATTGCTCTATTCCAGAAAGTGATTTGACTTGAATTCTCTGAGGATCAGAGAGGCATCCTGTCTTGTTAACTGGCTTCCATGTTATAATATCCTTTGGCGAAGAAAGATAATTCATGGTTCATATTGTCTCTGCAGTGGGGAGATTGGAGTAGATTCGCATTTGTTTTTCTTCTTAATTGAATTTATGGGCCCTACTATGATTTTTGGGACTGCTCCAGGTTTTTTTTTTTTGTCTTGTCCCTGGATGGCATGTTGAGGAGGTAGAGACTAAGCTAGAGGGAATGAGACTGGCCACAAGTCTCTTGACTCCTTCTCTGAAAAACAACCAAAGTTCATACTTGTAAGCTGATTCACATGAAATCCTATATCCAAATAGTCCTTAAACCATTTGGTGCTTTTGAGTCGATTTGGTCTCCTAGTAACTGCATGGAGGGGGACACGGTGGCTCAGTGCTAAAAGACAGTGAGCTTGTTGATCAGAAAGGTCGCCAGTTTAGTGGTTCGAATGCCAAGTGCCATGTAACGGAGTGAGCTCCCATTACCTTCCCCAGCTTCTGCCAACCTAGCAGTTTGAAAACGTAAAAATGCAAGTAGAAAAATAGGGACCACCTTGGTGGGAAGGTAACAGTGCTCCATGCACCTTTGGCATTTAGTCATGCTGGCCACATGGCCATGGAATCATCATCAGACAGCACTGGCTCTTCGGCTTATAAATGGAGATGGGTACTGCCCCCTAGAGTTGGGAACAACTAGCACATATGTGTTAGGGGAACCTTTACCTTTAACTGCATGGAGAAATTCTTAAATGCATAAGATCTTACAAGGTTCTCTTTGATCCTAGCCTTCCATCTTTTCACTCTCTTCCCCTTGTCTTAACTTTGCAAACAGGTTTAGTGCAGAGATGCTAAAGAGGTGCTTGGCTCCTGTTCATAGTGTTGGGAATGAGGATTAACAGAAACGTACCACGCAGGCTATTCTGGTTTTAACACCGAGAAAGGAATAGAGAAAGCACACTCCAAAAAACCAATTGTATCCCTCCAAGATAAAACCAAGCCAAAGGATCATTTGTAGTCATTTTTAAACAGTCTCCTGAAGGCAACTCTCCCATGAAGGTGTTCTGCCAAGCAACAGATGCACGTCTGGCATTGAATAAATGAAGTGCTCCAAAGGAGCAATTATACGTGAGCTTCAATTGGTGTTGGTGAGCATGCTTGCACATGGATGCATGTCCACGAAAAAGAGAGGGCATGGATTTTTTTTTGTTTTATTTTAGCGATGCTGTTCCAGTTAGTAAAGATTTCGAGATTTTATTTCTTTGAATTATTAACGTTTCCAGTCCCCAGAGAGTTTCAGATAACTCTTTGTTCTATTGTTGTTGTTGTTTTTTTAATAGCCAGCATTTCAAAGGGCTGCTGAACAGGAAGGGGGAAAAAAAAATAGAAATTGGACAATTCATTTTCAGCCAGCCCTTCCAAAGGGGTTGGCTAATGTACTGACCTCACCACTTCACAACCTGCAAGCTGGGGTCTTGTGCTTTTTTTAAATCAGCTACAAACAGGATTATTTTATGCAAATTAAACATATGCTTTTAAATTCAGACCCTCTTGAATGCTTAATACTAGATCACTAGATGGCGATAGAGATCTGTGGCTCCCGGTAACTGCAAGGGAGGCTCTTGATTTGTTTGGATATCGACTGAGTTGTAAACTTAGATTAATTCTTATGTTAAGTATATTTCAGTCTTCCAGGACTTTATCCCAGGCTGAACAAGTTTCAGAGGCATATGAGAGGGAAGACATGAGAGCAGCAGCCAAGAGAGGATGTTAATTTTCTTTCCTATTGTTGTTGTTTTTTGTTTTGAATATTGTTAAATTATAATTTTACGATACAATGGAAGTATAAAAAGAAAAGGGGGGAGGAAAAGAGGAAAAAAAGAAAGGAAAACTGAATTTTGACTCCCATCGTTCTTTCTCTGGAGTAACTGCCAACTTACTCTTTCCTCTCTCTCTTTAACCCTTAAATCCACAGTTCACCAGTTCAATTTTTTCTTCGTTCGGCAAAAAGTCCATGTAAATATTCCAGCCTTTATAAGCAAGTTTTTTTTTAATCTTTTTCCCCTGGGCATTTTTTTTTCCTCATTATTAAATCTTCTTCAGTTATTTGAATTAAATGCATCTGCCATATATTTCAGCCACAGTCCAATGTGATGTACCTGGTGATCACATGACCTCCTTAAATGTGTGGTTTTGTTTTGTTTGGTTTGGTTTATTTTATTTTTTTATTTTATTTTTGGGATTAATCTGCTGCTTCTCCTCTAATACCAGATTACACGGAGGATTCCCATCATGGTATCCCCACAGTAACCATCTCTTGTGAATTAATTTTGGCTAAGAATTGCTCAGCAAGTTGAAGGCTGAGGGTTCACTTAAGTTATCCCAGTCATCACACATTAACTGTTACACTTCCTGACTCACCTGTAAACTCCCAGAGAAAGCATGATGGAGAGAGAAAAATTTAGGTATCTCAGCATATTCCATTTATGTTCTGATAAGAGCCCAGTCAAAATACTGAGTGTGTTTGGAGGAGTCATTACAAACTGGCATTTGAAGATGCTCATGGACTACCTGTCAAGTTTTAGATTCCTGTCTGCCATCCAAACAGGTTCAAGAGATACTGAGTCCTTTGTGGATAGTCTATTTAAATTTTGAACTGACAATGGTCCATAGAGATTCGGTGGCAGCATGGATGATACAATTGAATAGGTTTGACAAGAACCATTCTCTTCCAAGTTAAAAAAAATTGACAACCCACTTCTGTTTAAATGGTTAAAGCTTTTTTTTTTTTTTGAATGATGCACTGAAAACAGACAATAATTGTAACAAAAATGATATCGGGAAATAGGTAGGAAGAGATTTCTCAATGAATCTATGATAAACTGCTAAGTATAATGAATAACACTGTGCACATAAATTATGTCAGTGTATTCATGAATTGGAATAGGGCTTAGCAACAAGGTAAGCCAATGGGGACTGGGACAGTCTGGAGCCTGGGCGTGGCTTAGCTCTGCAGCTCTGAGTCTGTGCTGAGCTCTGAACGGAAACTGAAACTATTAATTCCTCTCCTCTGCCTGTGTTTACTTCTTCTCTCTACCATGTTGAAAGAGCTTTTGGTATTGTATACTTACTTCATGTTGTATTATATATAAAGAGACGTTATTGAATCCTGCTAAATCAGTTACTTTTGTGTGCTTCTGAATGTGATTGATGCTGCAAACTCTGACAAATTATAATTTTGTGGCTTCAAATCAGCTTTGACTCCTGGCAAGTACCAGGACAAGTTCCTGCAGGTTGTTTTTGGCAGCATTTTCAAAAATGATTTTCTATTCCCTTCTTCCTTGGGCTGACAGTGAGCGGCTTGCCCCAAATCAAGCAGCTGTCTTTATGCCTAGGGCAGAACTAGAACTCATGGTCACCCAGTTTCTAGCACCATATAGTAAGGTCTTATGCAAATCCATATATTTATCCTACAAATCCATAAAATGATTACGTCCTTTTTTTTCACATTAAAAACAACTCAATAACAGTTTGCTTTTTAAATTATGTCAAAGGAGAAGCGAACTTGGTGGTGTGCGTAAGCCTATTTAATGCAAATGTAGCTCTCTCTCTCTCTCTGTGTGTGTGTGTTTGTGTGTCCTATCTCTCACTGTGCAATTCTTTCTTCAATAATCAGCAATCTGCATGGCTTCCATTACAATCTCAGCTCTAAAGAAAGTCAACAAGGTGAATCCTATGAAGGATTTTCAGCAATAATGCTGCTATTGTGAGACACCCTACTTAGACACCAAGTGAGTTTTGAACAATTATGAAGAAGATTTCTTTTTCTTCTGGAGAAATTCAGCCACTCTCTCTCTCCTCGATAAATATGGTTGAGCATAACATGCTCCACTTTCAATCCCTGCTCAGATGAGTGCAGAAGGAACCTGAGATTGTGAAGGCTGCCATTGTCGTATTTCGCTCAGGCAGGCAACATAAAATGGTGTGAAAAGGCCATAACTTCATTTAATTTGCTGCTAGTAAGGCTCGTCCCAAGATATGAGTTTCTCAAACTCTTTCTCCTCAGAAATCACATCTTGGGAAACCTACCTCCACTCTGCAAAGCAATTTATAGAAATTATACGATGCGCCTATCCCGGACCCTATTTTCAAAACATGTAGAAGAAAGTCGGCAATCAACACAAAATGCTTTAAGAGGAACTCAAATTGCCTCCTGCTTCAGAATAAATTCAGGCTTTGAAATAAGATCCGATGGCAATGGTGCATGTTGGATATTTCTGCCGCTTTTGACTCCAATTTAGCATTGCCTGCATTTACAAGAATGACTTTGGTGCTAGGAAATAACAACAGCATGGCAAGTAGAGGCAGAAGCAGGCATGGGATGCTATCTATCAGTTGTCTTCTGTTCTTGGTTCCAGTGAATTTTCACCTAAATTCAGGCTGAGAACTACCCAGTGGTGAAATTCAGCAGGTTCTAGCAGGTTTGCTACAACTGGCAGTAAATTTTCTAAGCAGTTCGAGAACCAGTTATTAGAAGAAATCTCCTTTTGTTTTTTCCCACATTACAGGATTAATCCTGTAAGGAAGGCAGGAAAGAAACATCCTGGTGTTGTTTCTAGCCTAATCTTCATTGCCCTGCTCACAGAAACTGCCCACCCAGTCACATGACACCCCCAGCCACGCCCACCAAGCCACGCCCATAGAAGTGGTAGTAAAAAAAAAAAAGAATTCCACCACTGGAACTACCATTGCTACCGTTGAGTCTAAATGGGCGGCGGCATCAATTTGAGAAAAAAAAAAAGGAGAATAGGGATGGAATCCATCTAGAATCGTATTACAAAAATCTACTTGCGATAATACAATAGACATGGTGTCTCTGAAGAAGGTTTGATTCTGTAGAAGACACTAGTAACAAACTGATTTTTCCCTGTTTTGTTCATTATGCCTCTAGCTACTGTTGACCTACTTAATGATGCTGGTCTTAAACAGGTAGCAACATTCCCCTGTGAAATGAAGTGTATTCCCATGCATACCAACAGACCAAATGTGTAATAATAACTGGCTGTTGAATATGAATATAAAATCCTGGCTATTGGCTGTTGAATAGCAGTGAGTACGGTTGCCAGCCCGAGTTCTTAGGAAGGATTAGCAACCTAAATTAGGAGACCAGGCCCAAACTTTGAGATGATCAGGTACTTGCCAAGGTCCCTGTTAGTAAGAACCCTCCTGGACCTTGTGATTTTCTGCACTTGCTCATTCAGATTCATTCCACTATGATCTAAACAACAGGTTCTAAATGATAAAAGGCTGGCTCAAAGCAAGGGGTTGCTTAGGAGTCAAAACTTTGGTGGAACCTCTTTGAGGGCATCAGGGGAAACATGGGTGGTGCATACTTGGCTTTAAAAGCTTCTCTTTAAGAGTCCTGATGTTTTCCAGGTTAATAACCATTTGCTCATTCCCTATTTACTAGTCTTGCCCACCCAGTTGCCTTGACATGTCTTGTTTCTAGTTCTTAACCTTCCTCTCTATTGAACAGGTGAGGTTGAACTCCACATATGTGATATGTGGTGACAGCTGCTTCAAAATATTGTAGATTAGAGTCAGAATAGAGCTGGAAGGGATCTTGTGTCAGAGTTTGTTGCAGCACATCCAGCAAGCACACACAAGTAAATGATCCAGCAGGTTTCAGTTATATAGAAGAAAGTTCTTTACATAATATAAAACATAATGTATGTATACAATACCCATGTAGCTTCTTTCAATGTGGTGGAGAGAAGAAGTAGCAAATACAAAATGGAAGCAAGATATAGAAACAGGATAATGGAGGCAGCATAATAGAGGCAAACAGGCAATCTCTTATATATAGAATCAGTTAAACTAAGCTTAAACTACACCCAGGATCCTGACTGTCTGAGTCACCAAACAGTCCAATTGGCTGACCTGTTGCTATGTCTCTGTCAAGCCCCTGATTGGATTGGCGATGGTGTGTGGAACCCTGACATTCTCTTCATTGGCTGACTTGTTACCATGTCTCTTCCAAATCATGAACTCTCATACACTGACACCTTGGAGGTCTTCTAGTCCAGCCAAGCAGGAGATCCTATACCATTTCAGACAAGTAACTGTCCAGTTTCTTCTTAAAAACCTCCATCAAGTTGTAGGTGATGAAGAACCTACAACTTCTGGAGGCAAGCTCTTCTATTGTTCTCACTGTAGGGACATTTCTTCTTAATTCCAGATTGCTTCTCTCCTTGATTAGTTTCCATCCATTGTTTCTTGTCCTGCCCTTGGGTGCTTTGGAAAATAACTTGACCCCCTTCTCTTTGTGGCAACCTCTCATAATACTGGATAGATAAGACTGAAACTTCCTGGAGCTTCCTTGTACAAGGCTGTGCTCAATGTTACATTGCCTATTCCTTTATTGTGCTAGTAACTGGGTCTTTACATGAAATCATAAACTCTCTTGGGTCGTGCGCTTAACAGTGAGTAAAGGCATTGTGTCCCAATGTCTGGAACTTTTCTCTTTATGGCCTGGTCTTTTCAGATCCTTTCTCTTTCAAAAGATTAGTCCATTCATACCATGCTAGCACAAAAGGAGGTTGCCAGGCAACGCAGCTCATGAAACAACCCCACTAGGATATGAAAATGGAGAACAAGGCAGTTCATGGGCAAAAAGCAATTTAACATTTGTAATGCTCTTATTTACTGTGTGCAACACTAGCAAAGGTTTTGGTGTGTATTATAGAGGCAGATATATAGTGTAAGGACAAAACAAGGAGGGGATTTTTTTTTTTGCTCAACCCTCCCCCCAGAATGCTGTATCCACAAACTATGCCCATACATAGATGCTTTGAAGCAAGATTAGGAAGGAGAGAGAAAGCATGGATGAAAACTGTCAGAGGAAGAAATCAGAAGCACTTGAAAGTTCGTGATGAAAGGAAAGGAATATTGAATTTAAAAATACACTCAGCAGGTTGCAGCTTCTGGTCAATCTTGTTTGGCCTTGGAAGCTAAGCAGGGTTGTATGTGTTTAATATTCTACAAGAAAATTCTGGAGTTCTAGGCTAGATTGGGAAGTTGAAGTAGATGATAGGAAGCTAAGCAAGGTTGGATGTGTTTAATATTTTACAAGAAACTCCAGATCTGGATGTGTCCATGAAATCACGACGTTGACATTAAGGTTGACTTGACATTTGTCTAGATCCTCTTTTATGGAGAACTCAATGAAAACTTCTTTGGTGGCAGGTTTGTAAGACCAGAACTCACAGTCTCCGGGTTTCTATTTTGATGCCTTAATCACTAGGTCAAACCAGTTCTCCATAGTTCATCTCAAACAGAGTCATTTCCAATGGTGGCCAAATGCCACTGGACTCCTTCAGGTAAGGCAAAAGTAAGACAACCACATCAGAGGTGAAATTCAGCCAGTTCTAGCAGGTTCTCTAGAACCAGTAGTAAATTTTCTAAGTAGTTCGGAGAACCGGTTGTTAGAAGAAATCTTTTGGCTTTTTTTTTCAGGGTTAATCTTGTAAGGAAGGCAAGAAAGAAACATCCTGGTGTTGTTTCTAGCCTAATCTTTATTGCCCTGCTTACAGAAATGGCCCACCCAGTCACATGACACCCTCCCAGCCACGCCCACCAAGCCACGCCCACAGAAGCGGTAATAAAAAAAATTGAATTCCATCACTGAACTACATTCCTTGCATGACGGGCTACTGTACCTCCTTCTCTTCTGAATCTTGAAGGCAACAGTGATTTGTAAGATTTTTTTTTTAAATTGCCACTTTTAAAAACTTTTAAAAACATAAGTGAGTGATAGCCATTTTCCAAGTGACAATGAAGTATCTCACTTCATTTCTTGAAAAATAATCACATTTTTCACACACAAATTCCTAAAGGGCTGCATTTCACCATTTTGAAAAGTTTATCATTTACTATATTAAATCTTGGGTAACAATCTAGGGCAGTGGTGGCAAACCTTTTACTTACCGAGTGCCGAAAAGTATGTGCCTTGCATGTGCCATCTGCACTTGTGTGCGGCTCCTCCACGTGCACTGCATGTGTAACCGCACCATCTGCACATGCATACAGCTTTTGCACATGCAATGCATGCGTGCTACATGCAGGCACTTATACACACATGAGCAATCGCGTGTGCATGCGCAGGAGAGCTCCGAAGACCGGCTGGGATTTTCTGCTGCAATCGTGCGCATGCACAGCAGATGCCCGAAGACCAGCTGGGTCTCGGCAATCTCGCATGCATGCATGTGCAAATCGCATGTGCATGCTCGGCTGGAGATAAGTTGGCCGACAGCTTGTGTGCCCAGCAAGATGGCTCTGCGTGCTACTTGTGGCACCTATGCCATAGGTTCGCCATCACGGATCTAGGGTTTTGCATCACTCTTGCTTTCAGAAACAAATCTGAAGAGTCTCTCTCTCTTCCCATTTGCATAGCAAAATATAGATGCGGCTTGTGGACATTGATCTGATCCCCTTCTATTTTTTCCCCCTTCCCATTATTCAATTTACCGTATTGTCTGTGTAAAGTTTTCCAGTTCAGAAATCCTTGACTGCCCTTTCTGTGATCTTGAAATTGTCCCCATCAAAATAATGCCTCAGTAAGGAATTTCAAATTCTATCTTAAATAATTTTAAAGTGTAAATCCTGCCTACAAGGAAAAGGAGATAGGCTCTTCCTATAGAAGAGCATTCAAAACAGTCTTTGCTGCTTATCTTCCAAACAAATGCTATGCTACCACATCAGGCATTATTAATCCCATTCTACTGCATGTAAGAGGAAATGACAACCCCGAGGGTACAGGCCTTCTCTGTGGCGGTGCCCACCCTGTGGAATGAACTTCCCCCGGAGTTTCGTATTATTGCGGATCTCCGGGGTTTCCGACGTGCCCTGAAAACCCATTTATTTCAACGAGCTGGCCTGGCCTGA
>JAEANM010022685.1:0-11545 GCA_017656035.1 Myanophis thanlyinensis
AAACTTGGCATCCTTGGCAAACTTGCAATTTTGTCAGGCTAGTAATCATTCTGAGTGCCCACCCATCAGAGCACTGAACATAGACCTAGCCTGCTTCTCTGTGCCACCTACTGACACAAACACGGCACAGTCTATTTATACCGATGTAATTTACAATTTTCAGTTTAATTCTCCTTATTCAGAATATACTATCAACCTGATAAAAATCAGGTGAATGTCATGTAATAATGAATTAACTACTCCTTTAAAGGCTGATTGGGATATAGACTCTACTTTAAGAAGCAATAGGCATCTCCATATTTGCTGCTAGACAACACAAATGGGAAAATGCTATTTTGCTTACCTATATAATTTATAAAGCTCCCTGACTCTACAAGTCTTATTTATGGTCTTCCAACTAGCTGAAGAATTCTGGTCCAGATGAGGGAATCCTTTGATCCAAACCATCTCTTATACTCTTATTTAGATAGTATAAATTTATAATACAGGAATCTGTAATAGGGTACAGAGTCTATTAGAAAAAAAAAGAGAGAGAAGACAGAACTGAATTTCTCACTGTCTTTGAACCTAGAAAACTACTGGGACACACCACCGCTGCAATATCTCATTTAGTAAAGCCAGAGCAAATACAATCTCTTTGGTCAAAGGCTGGCAAGTTTTTTCTAAAGGAACAGATGTAGCTCTCCTCCGATTCTGCAAGCATGATTGGCAGTTCTGCAAGCCAAGGAGGAGGATGCCAGTTCACAAGCAAGGATGCCACTAATAGCCTGTCGCCAGTGCCATTCCACTCTGCCCCCACCCCTGAGTCTCACTCCTTGGTCCAGAAGTTCAGATGAGGCTTGGGCCTGATGATCTACTGCCCACCCACCATTCTATTCTTAGCTTGAGGAGCTACAAAAAAGCATGGTGTGATTATGGAATTCTGGGAGTTGGTCTACCCACCTTACAAGTTGTTGAAGTTGGGAAAAACTGAACTAGATGTTTACTGCATTTCACAGAGCTCATTTCTCCAAACCAATATGAGTTCAATTAGTGTTGTTTTGCAATTTGTTAAAGTCACATGGAATTTATTACATTTTTTCTTTTTTTTAACTATTTCATTAGTTTCTTCATAATAGATAATTCTGCCAACTTGAAGCTATTTCAAAACTAATATAAAACAAAGAAAAGCAATCACTTTATTATAGGTATTTTACTGATGTCAACAATAGAAATATAAAAGTACATGAGAACCTTACTTAGTAATAGGTGACTTTAGGAAAAACATTATTTAGGGTGATTACTGTTTTCCACTGAAGAAAACCCCAGATATACAGATCCAAAGCAATGAAAAACAGTGAAGTTGATTCAACGGGATAATCAAGTCTGAATGTGATTATTCACTTTTCCCAATAGAAACTAAGGTTTAATAAACAGTGGAATGGACTAGATGTGGTTGATTCTTCCTCAGTGGAAGAACATATAATCTACATTTTGTTTCCCATTAAGTTCATAAGAATTTTAAGCAACAAACACAGATAACATGTTATTTACTCCTGATTAAGAGCCTTGTAATTGCTTTTACTGATTGAGAATCTTAAACACACGTAGCACATTTTGTTAAGAGAACATAGAGCCTGCAAACAGATCCATCTTTTAAGATTAAATTTCAAGGAATCTGACTTGGCACTCTCCACTGTTATAACTTTCCCCTTCCCCTACATAAGAAGGTTTATGGAGGCGAATAAAAATAAGACTATGCAAATATTCAAGACAAATAAATGAACTATTGAACCACAGACATTCAAGCTAAACTAACTAACCACATTAGTTTTCAAATCAATTTTAAATTGGATCACTCATTTCTGACTCTCTGTAATAAGCCAAAACAAAATCCAACAGATTGAAAAATCACAAAATTACCATTGCAATATTTTGTATTCATACATACAGTACACATACACACATCCATACATACAGTTGCACCTGACTCAGAAACATATTATCTATTCTACCTGGCATAATCTTAATTTACTTGCTATTTTTAAACAAAATAAAACAGAAATCAAGGGCGATGCTATTTGCACATTTCTCAAGGTGAGATATGACTTGCCTCAGCAAACAAATAGCTAATCAAGTTACAACATCCAAACCCACAGTCCATATTTATATTTCTATCAATATTGACCAAGTTGAAAAGATGAAACCCCATGTTTGAAGCATAACATCATCTAGTTTCAAGCCCCTTCGTTAAATATTGGCTCTGCCACCCCTAAAAACTATTTAGATAAAACATCTTAACTTGTTGTAAAAGCAAAATGTAAATTGACAAATTACCAAGCATTTATTAACATTGTTTAATGATTTCCTTTACATATTTTATAACCTCACAAGGCTGAAAATTAATAGCTTTTACAATGTTACTTTTGCACTATTTTTAATAAAATATTGCATATTAGACCTAATACCAAGTTGCCCTATCAAAATATTTTTTCATTCTTTCTTAATGCAATTTATGAATGAGCTACTGTGTGGCATATGCTATAGATTATGACTTAGTAAAGCACGTCATCTACCTCTTGACAGGAAAAACTATAGTTTAACCCCTTTGCCCAATGCAACCATTACGTCCCAGAAAACCTATAGCAGATATTCCCTCTGATAGCAATACAGATTACCCTAAACATTTGGGACCATTACTATTATATACAGAATGAGAAAAATGGTATCAAGATGAGAAGTGATATGACCACTCTATGTTGCACTTCAGTTCTATGTCTAGTTCTAGTCAACACAATAAAGGACGCTGAAGAACTGTAGTTTATAGAAAACATCATACAAGCTAAGCAGAGACATAATAGCAGTCTTCCAATATATGATGGAATGTATTACAGGGCAGAGGGGATGAAAAAATTCTGCATAGCATTTGTGGGAAAGACAAAGCTCGTGAGTGGAAGTCAACAGGGAGAGAGCCAATCTTGAATTAAGGAGAAATTTCCTGACTACATGAGCTATTAAGCAATGGAACAGCTCCATCACCAGAGGTTTTCAGGAAATGATTAGACAGCAATTTGTCTGGAATGGTCTGAGGATTCTTACTCTGGGCAGGATATTGAACTAGAAGCTTTTCTCAGTCCCTTCCAACTCCAGGATTCAATGATTCATAGTATTCAGTGGAAAACAGTATTTTTTAAATATCGTTTATTCCTGATTGTTTCTGCCATTCTATATTTCTAATTGACATTCTTTACTTGCCATTCTTTCTCTCTTAAGCAATTGCTTGATCTTTTGGGTCTTCCTTGTTATTTTGATATGTTTTTAACCTCTTTGTACACTGCCCCAAGTTACTGTATGGTTGAAATTAACCAGAAATTAATTGAATAAATGAACAAATGAAGGCGTGAATGAAATTATTGCTTCATGGAATTTAAAGGGGCCATTTCAACACTCTGTTCCAGGCAGATTTCAAATTAAAGTAACCACAATACATGGCTATAGAGCTCCACGTAAGCACCATTCAACAAACATGAGTCAACATCATTCTGGGTCACTCTTATTGTTGGGAATTTTTTTATAATATGCAATTAGTAAGCACCTTTGATTCTTCCTTCTATTGATTAAAGTTGGCAATAACAAACAAATTAATTTAAATGTTTGCTTTTAAAACCAATTAAAATTGAGCCCTACTTAAGAACTTCAGCCCATCATGCAATGGAACTAAGATTAATATCTTTTGTTGAAAGAATGCCTGTAGCAAAATCTATAACAAACAATGAATCGATCAAAATAAATGCATGGTAAATCAGAATTAACTAGCATTTAAAACCGAAGATAGAAATCCATATGTAGTAAAAACAGACCAAAACAGCTAACAAAGGCAAATAAGGGCATGCAGTGTTCCATGTGCTAGAGACAGAAAAGTAGGAAGAACCAACCATCTCGTATTTACATTATAATAAACATGCTTATATGTGGTACCTACTAGATTAAAATGCAATTTTAATATCACAATGGATAAGAGTTGTCTCATTTAATGAGGAAAACCAAGTGATCTTAACACACAAATTAATGAGATTTATGACTAAAATGATTTATACATAATTCATTTAGAACCTAGCAAGTTTTAATTCAATTTTTACTAAATGAAAAATTCCATCTACATAACCATCATTGCCATCCATAAAGTAATCAACTAGGCAGAAAAATAACTGCAGCACCTTAGGTACTTTACTGCAAAATCACCCTTTGTTTAATTTTCTCAGGAAAATTAACCTTCTCTCTCACTTTTGCCTTTTGAAAAAGCACCTTTGGGACAATCATGATCTGGGTGTCTGAGAATCTCTACAGACATGCTACATCATACTTACATTTACTAAAAAATAAATGAATGAATGAAAACATTGTTTTAAACTAATCATACTTTGCATAAGAAAATTAACTACGAACTTTCTCAAGGAAAACTAAGCATTAAAAATGCAACTTACCTCAAAATAAGAGGAACAAAGGAAGCCATGCTAAGGGCAGAATATGTGCCATCCATTGGTGATGGATACAGCTTACTCAAGACCAAGAGCACGAGAAATAAGCCTGGGTGAAGCTTCAACTCTTCAGTTTTACTACATGAAAATATATAAAGTTTGTTTGAATTATAATATTGCTTCCTCAATTGAATGTTCATATAGATCAGGGATAAGTACCCCACAGATATGGCCCGTGGGGTATTTACATCTGGCCTAAGGGGCCGCCCTGGAAACAGCAGACCGCCCACAGTGCTTCTGCCAGCAAAAACAGGCTCCCGAGTTTCATTTTTGGCTGCCATGGCCTCCTGCAACCAGTGAAAACTGTTTTTGCTGGCAGAGTGCTCGGGCCACCACAGGCATCCCAACAGGAGTGACATCGAGCTGGCTACACCCATTCTGACCATGCCCCCACCACAGGTCAAACACAACCCTGATGTGGCCCTCAATGAACTTGAGTTTGACACCTCTGATATAGATAAAGGGCCAAATGTTAAGAATAGAGTTTCATAGTCATGGACTAAATTTATTTACTTTTACATGTTTTAAAATGCATATAAGCATACAACCCAAATACATTGCAATAAAGGAACATATTTAAAAAACTACTTTTTTCTCTATAGGAAAGCTAAATCTCAAAACCACAGGTAAAAAAAATATATCAATGTGAATTTCATCTTAACAATTTTAAAATAAATCTGAATTTAAAACTAATCTTAAAATATTTTAATGCAGAATTATCCTTTTATGTTCAAAAATATATAAGAATGAAAAGAACAATTAATTGCTTTTAAAAAGTGTTCAAAAGAGTTGTAATTTAAAAATTGGTAAGGGAAAAGTACTTCAGAACTAATAATTAAGGCAACCTACATTTTTCAGGCTTCCAGACAAAAATACCATATACTGCAATAAATACTGCTTAAAGAAACCATACTTTTATACAGGCTGGCATGGATGCCTAAAAAAAACAAAAAGTTAGTCTTTTTTATGAACAGCAGACAAGTAACATGGTCATGCCAGGTCTGAAGTACTTTTTCCAAATAATTTTTGAAGCATGTCCAGCAAATCTTATCCTACCAACCCATTTTCCACTTCTAACAGTTTGTTGTGATACATAAGAATGAGTTTTCTTACCTGTCTGCTGTACAGGTTATTTGTTCCAATTGACTGAGCAAAAATGGATAAAGACTTGGAAATCGAGTAAAGAACTCCCTTCCTGTCATTCTAGAAGAATGTAAGAAAATTAGTAGTTTATGACAATGCACTACTTTCAAGGCTTTGTGTTCTAGATTTATAGGTAATTGGGTACAATCTAAATAATTCAATAGTTCATGTTACTCAAAACATGTGAAAGACACTATAAAATATGTATAAACAATTAAAAATATTCTATGAAATAATTATTTCACAGAAATAATTTTAATTATAATTTTTTATATTTCATTTTTAATTAAAATTAAAAAGTAACATTGAAGATTTTCTTATATTAGGCATTTCTTTCATTGAAAAACTCGTTTAATACAATTGTGGAATGTAAATAATTCCAAATTATCTCATCTATTGATGAGTTACGGCAATCTACAGTCAGGAAATCTGCAACCAGCTATATAATGTACTTTGATCAGAGTTTATGATTTTAATGCTTCAGCTTTTAGAGGACGTTCCTCACCACTAAATTTAATAAAATAGCAATTGAAGTGGTATAACAAAGTAGCAGAACTATTATTGGATTGAAAATAATTTGATAGCAAATGGAATATGGCAGGAAATACACCCGGAAATTCAAGTCCAGGTACAGGAAAAATCTTTCCTTCGCTATCTTTCTATTACATTTATTCCTTGCTATATAATACTTTAGAACAGTGGTGGCAAACCTTTTTGGCACCGCACTTACACGAACCACATTTGTGCGTTTTTGTACATGCGCAATTCATGCATGCATCTATGGTGCATGTGCACTGATTGCACGCATATGCGTGGGAGTCACACGTGCATGTACAGTCACACCAGAGTCTCAAGGAGTCTCATACGTACATGCACAGTAGATGAGTTGGGGCAACAGCTGGCATGCCCGGAGAAATGACTCCATGTGCCACTTTTGGCATGCGTGGCATAGGTTCGTCAACACGGCTTTAGAATAACTACACCATTTGAGATTTAAAACCTAATAAATATAAATTGTTTCATAAAGAAGAAAAAGTTGTAACATAGTAGCTGGGAAATTCTAGGAGTTGAAATCCACACATCTTACAAGTTGCAAAGATTGAAAAACACTGAGCTACAGTGTAGATGGTGGTACTGGAGAAATGTAATGGCTGTGCAATTTGTTTAATGCGTGTGTGAACACTCCATCTCAGAGGTGAAATTCAGCAGGTTCTAGTAGGTTCACTAGAACCGGCAGTAAAATTTTTAAGCAGTTTGGAGAACTGGTTGTTAGAAGAAATCTCCTTTTGTTTTTTTTCCACTTTACAGGGTTAATCCTGCAAGGAAGGCAGGAAAAAAACATTCTGATGTTGTTTCTAGCCTAACCTTTATTGCCCTGCTTACAGAAACTGCCCACCCAGTCACATGACCCTCCCAGCCACGCCCACCAAGCTACGTCCACAGAACCGGTAGTAAAAAAAAATTGAATTCCATCACTGCTCCATCTGTGCCTGAGAACTGGATGAACACTGTAGTAAAAGAATGAATGAAAACTAGAAAGTGCTTAATTTGTTAAGTGTGCCTGGGGAGATACACATTTTTAATTGAAAGTATATGAGAAATAACAATGAACAAATTTGGGAAGCATGCTGAAACTTTGTGCCCAGCAAGAGGTGTACAAGTCAAATCGTGGTTTTTCAGCAGGTCATTAAATATGTATCAATGAAAAGGAAAGGTAATTGTTTGTTGATTTATTGTTTGTTGACTTAAAGAAAGTGAATAGGCTAGAAGTGATAATTAGCCTTGAATTACACATACGTTCAAATATGAAGATAAAAGTTGATTGCTGAATGGAATAGGAGCATGTGCAAACAGCTGAAAGACATTATAGGAAGCCCTCACTTAACAACTTTAATTGGGAAAAGCAACTCCTTGGGATAAGCAAACATGTAGTTAAGTGAAACATCATATTACTACCCCAATAAGTGACTGTCATTCTGGCAGTCCTTGTTGCCAATGTAAAAATAAATCCCAAACAGTTATTAGGCAAGGACCAGCCCAATCCAAGCCATTCCTGCCTTGATTTCCCCCAGCCCTGAACACAACACAACACAAGGGACCACCTTTCCTTCAACTCTGCTGGGCTTGAAACCACTGTTGACAAGTGCCACTGTTGACAAGTAACAGTATGTCCCCCAGTGATGCGGAAAACAGACTGTTGTTACAGAATGGCAAGCAAGTCCTGAGCACCAGAGCCTTAGCATGGCAAGCAGTCCCAAGAAGTCTCAGAACAATAGCACAGCAAACAGCCTCACAGTTGAAATGCACCAAGCCCCAGAAAAGTGACTGCTTGGGAGCCCACCTCCTCCAGTGGTTTGCTGAATGAGAAGTGCACCATATCACTCACCCAGGCTCATCTTGCCCATGATTCCACAGCAACAGAAGCAGTCTTCCAAAAACCATGCCTCCTTGAACAGCCCTCTTACCCCGCCCTGATGTTATTGGTATGCAATTTAAGGTGAGGAAAACAGAAAAAAAGTCTCATTGTGGCAAGAAGCCCCAGTGCCATGACAAAGGTCTGTCCAGCCAGCAGTTGTAGGTGACAAAGTATAAGGCAAAGGACCGCCCTGGGTGGCAGGGCCCTTTTCTTCTTAATGGGCAATAGCATATATCTCCACCTACAGCTGTCACCCGTCAGCTTGCAGGACATTTCTATAGCACCTCTATGTATGGCTGGGATGTTAAGTCCAGAAGAGGGGAGATAGTTGAAGAAGACAACAGCTGGGGGAAGGCAGCATAGAAGGTTATATTAACTGCAGGCACTTTTGAATTGTTATCATATTACCACAGGGGCACTGCGACTGTTATAAGTTCAAGGATCACTCACAGGTCCATTTTTTCAGCACCTTCAAGTCTTTGAATGGTTACTGAACATGTCCTTGGGTAACAATGGTAATTGGGACCAGAATTTCTATTGCTAAGCAATGCAATTGTAAAACACGAGATCACATGACTATGAGGTTTAGATATGACAATCCTGGCAGTGACTATTGCTGTTATTAAATGAGGACAATGGATCATGAAGCAAGGACCAAATGTAACCACAACTTGCTACTTCCTACAGGCTTCCAAAAAGCAAAGATAATGGGTAACTGGGAAAGCCAGCAGGAAGTCACTAGTCCCAATCACTAGAAGCATTTCCTTTTTAGGTAGCTCATAAGCTGGCCAGTGGACAAGAGCTACAATTGGGCAGGTAATTGCTATGCAATGCAGGTGGGCGAGACTGTGGTGGGTGGGTACTAGGAGTCGGCACACAGGTGGCTTCTAGAGGCAGCGGGCGGGCATGTAGTTGGGTGCTACAGGCACAAGTGTGGGAAGGTGGGCTATATGTGGGTGTAAAACACTGCAAAACACAACTGTTTTAACACATTAGTTATAATGATCTAACATTGGTGTTTGCTTAACAATAATTAACCTCATGCTCAGTATATTAGCATATCAAATCTATACTTTCATTAGCTCTTAGTATGTTAAAGTAAAATTAGAAAGATAATTATAAATGTCTTTCTACAAAGGGAAAATGAAAGGAGCTTTAATATAGTATTTTAAGTAGTGAATACAAAACAGAAAAATTAAATCCTCAAGTGAAATTCTTCATAGATATACCAGCAGCAGGAAATTCTTATTTTCATTCAATTAGGTTCCTTTACTGCCCGAGATAAAGCTCAAAGAATTATACATTAATTTATTATTCCATTTCGTATTGAATTCATGGAAATTTAGTAAAGAAAAGCATGATCAAATGCTGTATATTTTACTTATATAGATATTTATACAGATCTTTTCAAATTGCTTGGCATCTAGCAATTTCATGGCTGATTACATAGGGAATGTAATGTTCCTGAACATTATATTTAACTACCTCTCAACTGACAATATCTGGTTTAAATTCAAGCAGGCTTCAAAAACAGAAAAAAATGGGGAAATTTTTCAGGCAATAGTGACGAACAGCAACAAAGGCTACAATTAGGAAAGCATTCAAACATATGGAAATCTGAAATGGCATCAGTGGTAAAGGGGCTGGAATAAAAAAGAAAAAGTCTGAACACCTTTAATTTATTAAACAAAATTCTACCTAAACTGGGGTTCAGCTTTATAATCATAGCTCAACAGTACGGGACATTATTTTCTTATGAAAGACCTCATTTCAATCTTTAAGATAGGACCTTATTGTGGAACAATATAATCAGCTGAATTGTTTAAATAGATATTGCAAAAAAAAATTTATCAGTTATACCTTTGCAAAGGCAGTAATACAGTATGGCAGAGTAATAATACAGGTAGTCCTTGATTTATGACCACAATTGAGCCCCAGATTTCCATTACTAAGCAAAACAGTTGTTAAGTGAGTTGTGCCCCATTTTACAATCTTTTTGCCACAGTTGTTAAACAAATCACTGCAATTGTTAAGTGAATCATGTGATTGTTAAACAAATCTGGCTTCTCCCATTGACTATGCTTATCAGAAAAGCCAGCTGGGAAGGTTATAAATGGTGATCCCGTGACTTCAGAGCAGTGCAACTGTCATAAATACACACCAGTTGCACCCAAATTTGAACGCACGACCATGAGGATGCTGCAACAGTTATAAGTGTGTAAACCAGTCATAAGTCACTTTTTTCAGAGGCAGTTGTAACTTTGAAGAGTTACTAAATGAAGGGTTGTAAGTCAAGCACTACCTGTAATTGTTAGGATTACAGGGACAATGAGAAAACAATTTAGGCACCATTTCTACATTGTCATTTTAGTTACAAATTATTTTTGTGAATTATTCACATATATAATTCAAATTTATTAAGCCAAGAAAAATAATGTGTGAGAATGTAGAATAATTCAATATAAGTAAAATGAAAAAAAAAAGATTGATGAATGTGGTGTTTGTTTTTCAAGGAACAGCAAGGCAACATGCTTAAATACCAGAAAGCAAATAACACTGCTTAAGTTCATTGACTTGAGAAAACACTCTTTTATACTGTATAGTTCTAAAATAAATACTTTGGGGAAACAGAGAACAAGCTATTGTACCTTGGCTTCCATTTTCTTTCAGACAGAAACCGATAGAGCAAACATTCCTGAGGGCTTACCTTGCCTGTGTTTCTATAAAGTTAATAACTGAGCTGTCAGTCAAGGCATATATAAATACAGTAATGCTTTCTGCTTTAGAAGCCCTCCTATTTACAAGAGCAGCCAGCCAAGATTCTGAAATAACTGCATGGTCTGTTGGCTTTGATCTCCTTTATACCCTACTCTCCCAGTATCTGTTAGTTTGCTATTTATGATACCTTTGTGTATTTAGGCATAAGTAAAGCCACTGTGAAAAGCCAGCACTTCTTAATGATGGAGGTAAATACATCACGTAGTGCAAAGGATTTAAAAAAAAACAAAACTCCAAATACAGTCATTTGTTAATGCAGGAGACTGATAGCATTATTTTTCTAATGTTAAAAAAATAAAGCTTAGTGTTATTTAAGCATGTACTAGCTTTGTACTAGTAGAAACTTCCTACATCTTGCATTTACTGTCTAAGACGTTCCCAGGATATCAAAACTAATCTCAGCTGACTTACAGTTGTGAATGCAGTCTTGGAAGAATAGCACAACTTTGCTACCAAACAGCTTCATCTTGGAACAACATTGTGGTCAGCATTCTGAAAGAGCTTTCCTTCTAGGTAAGGAATAACTGCCACTTGTTCTTGTGACAGTTTTAATAAAGATATATAAGCTTCTGTCCTGTACCTTTTTAAGGGGGTTATATAGCAGTTATACACAAAGGTCTACACTCAGTGCTCTGATGGGTGGGCACTCAGAATGATTACTAGCCTGACAAAATTGCAAATTTGCCAAGGA
>JAEANM010022686.1:0-11545 GCA_017656035.1 Myanophis thanlyinensis
CCCCACTTCTTCATGGCCTGGGGGCAGGATTTTCCTCCGGTAGCGCCTTCCAGCAAGGATTTTCCCGACCAGAGGAAGGAAGTGTTATCATTCCAGCCGCCTCCACCACCTGCAGTTCAACAGAAGGAAAAATAACTTGCGTAAGTATTTGTTGCAGTCCCCCAGAAGGCACAGACCATCAGGATAAAATCAAGCTTCCCATAGGAAGAGTTTGCAAAAGTTTCCTAAGAAAGCCTAAACATTTCCTTGGGCTTTGTAGCGTAGTATGCAAGGCTGTACATACACATTAGACAATTCTCTCAAGCAGTGGTGGAATTCAAATATTTTTACTACTGGTTCTGTGGGCGTGGCTTGAGGGTGTGGCTGGGTGATCATGTGACTGGGTGGGCAGTTTCAGTAAGCAAGGCAGTTTCAGTAAGCAACACCAGAATGTTTTTTTCCTGCCTTCCTTACAGGATTAATCCTGTAAAGTAGGAAAAAACAAAAGGAGATTTCTTCTAACAACCAGTTCTCTGAACTGCTCAGAAAATTTACTACCAGTTCTAGCGAACTTGCTAAAACCTGCTGAATTTCACCTTTGCTCTCAAGACAACAAAACCCAAACTTTTAAACCTAATGCTGTTCATCTGGAGCAGAGGTGAAATTCAAACAGTTCTAGCCTATTCGCTAGAACTAGTAGTAAATTTTCTAAGCAGTTCAGAGAAACGGTTGTTAGAACAAATCTCCTTTTCCCCCCACTTTACAGGGTTAATCCACCCAGCCACGCCCACAGTACCAGTAATTAAAAAAAAATTGAATTCCACCACTGAGGCTGAGGTACAGATTACACAGCAGACCTAGGATATACACATACTGAAAGAAATCTATATGTTGAGCCAGTTAGATTTACAGAGTATGGAGCAGTAATGGGCTGCTGCCTGGTCACACTGGTTCTATTGAACCAGTAGTTCTGACAATCGGTTGGCCCTGCCCTGCCCTGCCCTGCCCAGCCACCCCCACCCTTTCCTGTCCTATATCCTGTAATTTTGCAGCCATGTGGCAGTGTGGTAAGTGCACGCAAGAAGGGCACCAGTTGTTAAAGTATGTGCAGCCCACCACTGATACGAACCTGTCTATAAATATATCCATTCAAATAATGTATATCTCATTTGTATGTGAGAGATAAATGCCCTCTAATTACTGTATAAATAGATGTAAAATATTAAATCTGAGTAAAATATATTTGCTTGTTTCAGGAATTGAATTTCTTGGACCAAGTCTACTGTTAGTGTGTGTGTGTGTGTGTGTGTGTGTTCCTTGCTACTGAAATCAATATGAGGAAACTTATAACACCTCCTGTTCCCAGCTCACATGTGCTCACATGTGAAATAGGACTTTCAAGGGAGAAAAAATAGGATGCCAAAATTCAGGTTTGCCATTCAGATGAATCAGGATTCAGTTCTTGCCACTTCCAAATAAAAAAAAGGAGATAAACCACTGATGGGAAATTCTTGAAAGCCACCACCAAACTGAGTAGACAAGATTGGACCAGATCTTTTGATAGCTAAAATTTGCATTGTTTGGAGATTGTCTGGGGCTGTAATGGGCATGATGAGAACACAAATTGTCAGATAATCTATGTCTTGAGCTCTAGGACTATACTAAGTTTAAGAAATGAAGTAACGGTAGGACTTTAAGTTTATAGTAAAGGTTCTGAATGTTTTTTATTTCAGAATTATGATGCCACCAAGTTTCAGCTACAAAACTGAGTACTGCCAAAAAAAAAAAAGGGGGGGGGGAAGGAGGGACACATGTAGGAATGTAGGAACTCAAATTGCTGTCTCCTAGACAATTTTGACAAACAACCTGCTCTAATATCTAGTAGATTTCTTGTCCCTAAATTGTACAATAGAATTAAGCATGGTAGAGGTTAGAGGGAACCCAGAACAAATGTTCTTTCTGTAATAATTTGATACTTTCCCCGTGCTCTATATATTTCCTCCTGTCTAAGGTGAATGGGTGATAACAATATCATTTTTTGTTCCTCTATGGATCTTATTCAAGATAATAAAAGAGAATTTCCTATAGAAATGCTTTCAAAGGAGAAGAGAATTTGGGAGAAATGCTCGTGAGCCAAGTGTGATTTTTGGGAGGGACTTCTTTTGTTGTTAAGGTGGTTAAGGGTTATGTGGGAATGTCTCCAGGGTCCTGAAATTTCCCGCAAGTCTGCTTCACTTCAATCCCAAAGCAAAGGATCATACAGCAACTTTTTCTAGTGAACTTTGTCACTACTGTCGCTGCTGAAGAGGGATTGAGAAATTAAGAAATGGAAAGATTTTTCATTCCCCTAAAATGAATGATCAGTCATGTGGTTTACCTAGAGAACACTGAAAGGTATTTTTCTATTCCTTTTTCCTTTTAGCTAAAATAGGCACCTATAAATACAGGTCTGTTCCTTTTTCTCACATAAACCCAGAAGATAAAATTGCAAGGAACAGTGTCAACAAGCAATTGTAATTCTAACAAAATGGGAAAATGTGCATTGTATATAGTTTTTTATCTACTTTTCCTGACATTTGGACTTCCTTTTGTGATGAATGAATTTTAATGCTCCTAATCCTTGCAACTTAATTTCCATTTTTTGGTACTTAGTCCTGCATTATGGGTTTTTAATTACACTTTTGTGTCTGTTCACTCCTGCTGTTTTATTATTCTTTGTTGTTTTCCCTTCATTTATTTTTAGCCCATTTCATTTGTTCCCATTTCGATGTATTTTTAGACAAATGATTTGGAAATAACATTTTACACATTGTTTTTAAAATGTTTAGGCAAGCTGCCATTGGAAAAACAAATAATGCGAAATATGGCATTAGAAACTAAAATAAGTAACAAAACATCACACGCTGATGCTCTGAAACATTATCACAATCTGATCTGTCTGAGACTTACAGGAGCAGCTGTCTTGATATTTATAGAGAGGCAAACCCTTGGGCTTGTGGTATTCTGGAAATACAATTAAATACATCTGAGGCAGGGGTACTGGATAAGTACAAAACAGACTTAAAGGCATAAAACCTGTTTCTAACTGTTTTTTCCATGAAATGATTATATGTCGTTCAGCAGTAACTTTGACAAGAGATGCAGAACAAATGTAATAAATAGTAATGTAATAAATAGTATTTGTTTAAAAAAAAACCCTCTGCTTAACGGAACAGAAGTTGCATAACAAAGTTTTGCCTGTTTTCCTAGCAGTACCATGCTTATATTGCTTTCAATCTTTTCTGTTTGGGGTTGCTATTATTATTATGGTTCGTCAGCCAGATGTTCAGACTGGATCCAGCATTTTTATTAACCTATTGAGGACTTGGAATAGGCAGATGTTGATGTTTGATGGTGTTAAAAATATCATCACAAAATGTAAAATGATATTGTGAGTAAAGCTTCCTTTTGCAATCATGATTATTATTATGTTTGGTTGCAAAGTCAGCCAGATGTTTACTGTGGATTTGGCATTTTTATCTACCTCTAGAACCCTTCTCAAGTGGTTATTGTTTGATGGTGTTAAAGGTGTCATCACAGGATATGATCTGTTCCAAGTAATGCTATGTTTTGCAATTGACTGATGGTGATTTCAATGGTGATGGTGTTCAAGTGATGTTCTAGATGTTCTGGGACTGAACCCCAGCTGCCCACTACTATTTGTACTGTCTTTGCTTTATTTTGCAATAGTATGTCTACTTCTATTTGTATCTTTATATTTCATTATTTTCTCTAGTTCTTTCTCTTTTATTCTGCTGTTACTGTGGTTTGTCACAGTCAGCCAGATGTTCAAATTGGATTTGGTATTTTGTCCACCAATTGACTCCTTCCCAAGGAGCTGGAATAGGCAGATGTGGATGTTTGATTGTGTTACAGATATCATTGCAGGGTATAAGCTGTTTCAGGGAAAGCTGTCATGTTTATGATCATGTGAAGTCACACCTGCTAGTTTTGTAGGTATTCATACACATTAATTCTTTTATTTTCATATACATCAACCCAAGAAACTAGGATATCACAATGTATCATATATGTGCTGATCCAAGCAGTGTGGCCTTTTGTATTTCACAGATGGAAGTTTTTGTCAACATGCAAATTTTCAAAGTGCCATCCAAGATTTTTTGGTACAGTACCAGTGTGCTATTGACCATTGGGATCATCATGCTGGTATATGGCATACTTCAATTCTTGGTCCTATATTCTATTATCCCCTGGTATTGCCACATTAGTTATCCACACTTTCTTCTTTTCAACCACTGTTAAATCTGTGTTATAAGCCAAGAGTTTACCATTTTGTAAACAGAAATTTGTACACAAAAATTTCACAATATTTTGACCTGTTCATTTTCAACTACTTTTCCAACTCTATGATCCTAACCTTTTTTTTTTAATATTGGGCACATGATAATTTTTACAGATGTTCCAATGAATTATTTTTGGCAATTGCATCATGTCATTGTTTATAATTAGTCTGTGCATCTTCTTGTGATTTACTGTTTCTTCTGCTTCTTTGCACAATCTGTACTTTGAATCATTTGACAATTTTAAAGTTGTAGCCTTAATAGCAGTAATACGGTATAAGCTAAGCTATTTGTCAAACACATTTATATGCTGCATGGAGTACCATGCAAAATAATATCTGACAGGGGGGTCCAATTCACTGCTAAGTACTGGAGGGAGTTCATTAAAGCCATTGGGTCATTGCAAGGGTTAAGCTCAGGGTTTCATCTGAGCACAAATGGAGTGGCGGAACAAGCGAATGCAATGATTGGCCAGTACTTAAGATACTATGTTAAATACCAGCAATTAAATTGGGCTCAATTGCTGCCATTTGTTGAAGTAGCTTACAATAGTGCCATACATAGCAGTATGGGCTTGACACCATTCCTAATCCATACTGGAATGGAGTTTGTTCCCATGCCTGAATTACTTAGAGAATCCCCCACATCCATGTCAGTAAATGAATAGATGGATTCCTTGAAGGAATTGTGGGAAAACTCCAAATGTACTTTAGTGGAAACAGTGAAAATATATAAAGCACAAGCTGACAAGCGCCGCTCCCTGCAGCCGATGTTTAAACTGGGAGATAAAGTTTACTTGTCTACTAAGTATTTAAAGCTGCATCTACCCAGTTTATAGGTCCTTTTGAGATAATTAAGATAATTAACCCAGTCACGGTACAACTTAGACTCCCTCCCCTGCTAGGGAAAGTGAATCCAGTTTTTCACAGCAGCTTGTTAAAACCGGTTGTCAGGTCCTTCCTCAGACCAGCAGATCGGTCAGTGCCTAAGCCTTTGATCATAGCTGGTCATGAGCATTTTCAGGTTAAATGTATATTGGATTCTAGGATTTCTAGAGGTCAGTTACAATACTTAATACATTGGAAAGGATACCCTATCTCTGAGGCCACTTGGGTAAAAAGTTGGAAAGTAAATGCTGATAGGCTAGTATAGAGATTCCATGAGAAATACCCTCACAAGCCTAAGGGAGTACCTGGGGGTGGCAGAAGGGGCTGAACTCTGATTAATTCATTTGCCTTGTATCTTTTGCAGGAAGTACTTTTCACTTGAGGGGGGAAGACTGTCGGGCCTGAAGTGGACATATATGTAGCCATATTTTAATTTAGTAATTTCCTATATCCTATCTGTATTCTGTTTGAGGAAGTATGGGCATTTTTGTAATTAAATTAAATTAAATTAAATTTCAGGCCTGCCACTCTCTAGCAGTAGTGGGGGGGGGGGGAGGAAAAGATAAGAGAGTATTGTTATGGCTAGTGACATTCTTTCTCATGGGAACAGGGAATGTGCCTGCAGATGTCCGAAGGTGGAGTTTGCACTCACTGGACCAGATGCTATGTGAAGTGATTGGAGAATGACTATGGGAGGGGGGAGAAGTTTCAAACATTTTCTTTTAATGGGTGTAATTCCGGGGTTTGGTCAGATCCGGAATTACACCAGACCTTGCCAGTTTGATATGTTCCTAATAAAAAAGACTTTGTTTTGAAAATGATTGCCTCGGCGAATTTTCAATGGGACATATTACTTGGAAGCCAGACATATAGCTTGGTCTTGACCAATCAAAATCTACAGTAGCTTTCAGTTTCTTTTCTTAATGTTCCAATTGTAAGCTATTGACAGTGGATATCTTTTATCCACTTTGCCCTCCATCTTTTGTAGAGATTGACTATGCAATGTTTTTCCCTTGCCAGCAATCTGTGAATATTTTTATTACATTATTTCAATATTCATGTTTTTGTTTTGCATATTCAGCAAGTTCCAATTTTTAACTTACATCAATGCTTGTTCTTGGCTGTCTTTCTCATAGTCAGCTGATGTATACTTTTCTTCTTTGACAGTTTGTTGGCCTGCCTCCTTTGCTGAGGTATAATCTATCAATATCACTATGGGGATATAATGAATAGTCTAGGTTTTCTTATGCTTTGGTCCAAACTGTCCTGCTCAGCTTATGTTCAATTAACAATTCTAGCATTTCAATATCTTCATAAATGATCTACACGAGAGGATTGAAGGAAACTCATCAAATTTCCCAGAAGACAAGCTCAAGATCCAAACAGATCTTGACAAACTTGAACACTGAACCCTATTTAACAAAATGAAATTCAACATAGATAAGATTCTACACTTAGGTAAGAAAAACCAACTATATAGGTATATAGATGAAACTTGGCTTAATGCCAGTAACTGCAAGAGAGATCTTGGAGTTCTAATGGATAATCATTTAAATATGAGCTAACAGTGTGCAGCAGCAGCCAAAAAGGCCAATGCAATGCTAAGCTGCATTAGTAGAGGGATAGAATCAAGATCATATGAAGTTCTAATATCATTTTACAAAGTTCTAGTAAGACCACACTTGGAACACTGCATCCAGTTCTAGTCACTATAATACAAAGATGATATTCAGACGCTGAAAAGAGTGCAGAGAAGAACAACAAAAATGATTAGGGGATGGACATTAAAACATATGAAGAATGGTTACAGAAACTGGGTATGTCTTGTCTAATGAAAAGAAAGACTATGGGGAGGACATGATAGTACTGTTCCAATATTTGAGGGACTCCTAGAAGAAAGACAAGGGTGGTCAAACTATTCTAACTTTTTGAATCATACAGGTTTTTACCAGTTGTTAATCGGTCACCTATGTTTCCTTTATGCAATACTTCATTAAGCTTTTTAGGTATAACTGGATGAAAGTTAAGTCAGATATTTAAGACAAAAGCATCCAATTAAACATTTCCAGATCTCCAGTTTTTAATCATTTTATTTGATTTTTATCCATTTATCCTGCTATTATTTGTTCTTCCATTTGATTTTTTTTACTAAATGCATCCTCAAATTCTTTTATCCATCCAGCATTTTTATTAGTCTTTATGAGTTTCCCGTAGGTCTTTCCAAAATGGTATTGTTTCCTCTTTGGTTTTCTATTTTCAGAATTTCTGTTATCATTTATATTTTAGTAGAATTTCCTCTGCTCTGATTGAAATAATTGATTCTGTTTAAATTGGTTGATTTGTGACTCACAATGTTCCATTTTCATAGCTATTGCTATTATTTCTTGATTTACAATTTCCAAAGCTTCTTCATTTTTTTCTGTTGCTAAAATGATGTTTTCTGATTAGGCTGGTCTTCATCCTTATATTCTTTATTTTTTGCTCCTTCGTGTTATTTGTATTATTTCCATCTGGTCTTAATTTCTTTATCTTGTCCTCCAGTGTGATCTTTAACTTTGGTATTGAATATGAACTTGCTTTTGGTTTTCTAATTTTGAAACCAGTGCTTCTGTAACCACAATTGATGTACTGTAGGCAAGTTGATTGTTCTATTCAATATATATTTTAATCCTTTCCAAGGATATTATTCATTAAGATCTTTTGGGGCTCAACTTTCAATGATGGCAGTTTTTCTACTGATCATTTTGCATATGCCATAATTTCCTTTTTAAATTCTTTGGTGTGTGTGTGTGTGTGAGAGAGAGAGTTTTTTTCAGGGCTGGACACTACTGGTTTTATTGTTGTTACTTTTTCTCAGTTATCATTTCTGTAGTTCATATCAGCTGTTTTCTTTATATTTCCAATTGTTAGGAGTTTTTTCTACTGTTCTACTATTGTTGGTCACATAGTCAGTCAGATATAACATACTGGCATGTATTATTCTTGTCTCTGTGCAACACATTGTGTAAGCATTTTATTGTCTACATTTACATCTGTACACAAGATCATTGAAATGTCTGTATCTTCATTTGCTTTAGAACTATCAAAACCTGTGTATCCTTGGGACAATCTGTTGGTGGTCACATGCTGGCGATGGGAAGAAATGTGTCTGAAGTCATTAGAACTTCCATTTACTCTTTCTCATACCCTGATTTTTGTTTCCCAAAATGGGTGTCTGCAGGCTATGGTCAAGGTGGTGGCTGTGACTGTTGTGATAAAAGTTCTACCTGTTTTTAACGTACAATAGAAGGAAGGAAGGAAATAACTTGCATTATTAGGCTGCTATCATGACTTTTTTGACTATATCCTGTGGGCTCATGTGTCTCCCAAACATGTGCTCAGGGAAGCAGTAGGCAACTCTTATCAGAAGTCTGAACTGAACTGGAGAGTTTTTGCATTACCAGAAGCAGAATGTTACACAGTTTAAGCACCTGTTAAGTTGATATTTTGAAGGAGTTTGAGCAATTAGAAAGGAAGAGACAGGAAAGAAGCCTTGACTGAATAGAAAAGCTATTACATTAAAAATGGTTGTTATACTAGAAATAAAGATCATGAAACCAAGCTAGTGTGGACACCTGGATTGTTTGCAAGATCATTCCAAGTCAGCACGAACCACAGAATAAGTAGCATATATTGCCTTTACCCCCGTAGTCAGCACCATAATATTATGTTATTATTCTTAAAGATAAGTTACCCTTAAATCTTGCTCTAGTATTAGACAGGTACTTTAGAACTCTGAAAGAATAACAGAGCAAAAGATTCCTTTTAAAAGTATACATTTTTTGCAGAAGCATTTAAAATTTTTAATCTATACAAGGATAATTAAAAAAACATTTAGCGGTGGATTGATTTGCAAAAAATATTTTTTTCATCATTAATAGAACAGGATATATATATATTAAAATGATTTTAAATCTATTAACTGCAAATACAAACTGCTGTTATATGCTGTAAGGATAAAAGATGGCTAATGTGTACGGAATAATCTTCACTCTGAGTTTATTTATTCTCAGGCAGAAGATATCACTCTGATTAATTGGTCAAACTATATTTTATACTTTTTCTGCTTCTCAAGCGTTGTGTATATTCAGAAGCATATCATTGTCTTTGAACAAATTTCATGAATATTTATAATTTGGGCAAAGTAACATGAATAATTCTGCAAAACGATATGGGAAGAAAACGACAGCTGTAGATTCTACGTTCCCACCAATAGTGCTCCAGCAATCCTTCTTCACTAATGTTAATGGCTGTGATCCAAATAATTTTATGAATGTACAAGAAAGAACCATATGGATAGTGGAAACCTAGTCTGATGAATTGTCACTGCAGCAATTCCCAGGCTGAGGACTGGTGCTTTTCCAACAGACAACCCTTGTTTTTCAGGCAGCAGAAATAGATCAACTGGTGCCAAATGCATGTTCTAACTGCTTGGAAATTCCTTTGTAGATCACAAGCCATGGCTTTTACACCAAGTCTTTTGTTAAGCCTGGCAAAGAGGTTGGAACAATTTCTTACCTGCGGCTCCAGATTTCCCATTGAGCCCCAGAACAGATATATCATTCTCCAGCCTTTCATGGTTCAATACATAGGCTTTGGCTCTGTAGGCCCTGCCACCTCCTCCTGCTGCAATGATCAAGGGCACTGGCTTTCCATTCTCGATCTTCAAAGGTAAAAATAAAATGAGAGTTTAACTGTGCCAGGTGTGCAAATAATAAATGTGTTCCTTATGTGTAAACTGTACTTCACAACCCCCACAGGGGGTTAGATAGAGTAATTTAGATAGATTGATCTAAATTACTGTTGCATTTTTATGCACAATGAACCCTCGATTTAACAAATCTTGGCTTAATAGATTTTGAATGCTACAGGCAAATTTTGTTTTTGGATGCCACCCACAATTTACCCATGTTTATTTTTTTTTCAAAATAAACCAGACAGCAGTTGCTTCTATGCCTGTACTGGCAATCTTGATGGGCTGGTATTTGTTTTAGGTCTTCTGACTTTAATTTTGAAGTGCTGCTACTGTTGCTTCTAAGGCTTCAAAGAATCCAATGGTGGGCAGAAAAAAAGCAATTTTAGAATGTTATCAGTCAGTTCCCTAGTTGATTGATTTATAAACTGCCTCACTCCTCTGCAAACAATGCATAATGCAATATGGATAAAAATTCAATGATACATGATAAAACTATAACACAATAACATTTGCAGTGTCTCCTGTGGCCACAGATCTGATTTCAGCTGTGGCCTTCTGGACTAGCCAGGCTTAATCATTCTCTAGATGGCTATAAGATCCTTGCCGTGATGGCTAGATATTCCAAAAGAAGGAAGCGGCCATTACAAATGCCCCTTCAATGATCCCTTCAGTTGTACCTATTGATAAGAAGGTACTTTCTGCAAGCAGTTTCTGTTCAGAATTCTTGAAGGATAAGTGGCCATGAAGATAGAGCTTTATAGATGATAACCAGAGCCTTGAATTATGCTCAGCAATGAATTGTAACCAATGTAGCTCCTGTAAGAATATTATCACATGACTGTACTGTCATTGTCTTGTAAGCACATAAGCACCCACATTTTGTACCAGTTGAAGTTTCCAGGAGATCTTCAAGGGCAACAGATCACATTTCAGCAATCCAGCTGTGAATTGTCAAAGTTGTGAGTGTTTGCCTTCATTATGTCCTGACCCATGTGGGCAAAAACCTCCTGGTCATAGTTTCTACTCTTTTTCAGTAGAAGCATGTACCCTGATGGCTATTTGGTTTACAAGTGTTTTCTTTTTTAACACAACCCTTCAATACTGAAATTAGTGTCATCTCAGAATTTGAACAAACAGCCACCTGGTTTTGCTTGGACTGAACCTGCCTTCCCTGTTTAGTTCCTGACAGTGTCTAGGCATTGGATCAGGACTTCTACCACATCTCCCAGCTCAGCGGAGAGAGACATACTTGGATGTCATCAGTGTATTGATAATACCCTATCATGTACCAATAGATGACAGCTTCAAGTGGATCCAAATCAAGTTCAGGACAAAAACCAGTTGCCAGATACATCAGGCATTTGGAACAGGCTGCTTTAATCAGCCCAGTCTGTATGTTGGTGGCCTATAGACTGTTTCAGATGTTGTGTTGGCAGGGGGGCAGAGATCGACCCTGAAGCCCCTAATATGTGGGGTGCCTCAGGGGTCAGGGCTCTCGCCCCTCCTGTTCAACATCTATATGAAGTTGCTGGGGGAGATCATCCGTGGTTTCGGGGTGAGTTTTCATCAGTATGCAGATGATACTCAGCTGTATATTTCCACCC
>JAEANM010022687.1:0-11545 GCA_017656035.1 Myanophis thanlyinensis
TAACTATAGTCCGGCCCTCCAACGGTCTGAGGGACCGTGAACTGGCCCCCTGTTTAAAAAGTTTGAGGACCCCTGCTATAGTCAAATGAACATACTTTGGGTGCTTAGCAACTGGCTGTACTTAACAATGGCTGCAATTTTCTGGAGTCTTAGGATTGCCATTTGCAGTTTCTGACAAGGAAAATCAATTGGGGAAGCCAGATATACTTAACTATCTGAGTCACTTAAGTAGTTTTTTTCTTAACAACTATGGCAAAAAAGTTGTAAAATGGGTATGATTCACTTAATAATTTCTTTGTTTAGGAATGAAATTATGGGTTCAGTTTTGGTCGTAAGTCATTCTATTTTTGTTGTTGATGTTTTACAATTATAAGCATTTTTTTTATGATTTTAGGCAATATACTTAAAATGTATGGCTTTCTTTAATATTGTTCTTTTCGTTATAATATATTTATTCATTTGTTTTTATTCTGCCTTTATTATTTTTAAGAATAATTCAAGGTGGCAAATATATCCAATACACCTTCTTCCTCCTATTTTCCCCACAATAACAATAACAACCCTGTGAGGTAGGTTGGGCTGAGAGGGAGGTGGTCTAATATATATTATCTCTCTTGAAATAAGGGGGCCACATGCTAACACTATATTTCCCTAAGGTATTTAGTTGTTTAGAAGGGTTGTATATTTAGTATGTATATTTCTGTATCAAACTGATGTGATTTTCCAGTAGTCATGTATTTAAATTATATTTGCAGACCCAGTACAGAAAGATTTGAAGGACTTTCTGCAATAGAATAGGACTAGATTTTCTTCTCTATCAGTAAATCAGATTTCGTCTATTCGGTTTAGAGTCCCTTATCTGTTTTTACAAACTCAATAATTATTTTCAGTGGTCTGTAGGCTGAAATTTCAGGATACTGTTTCAAATTCTTTAGATTCTAGGCTTGTAGAGCAATAGACAAAATATTAGTAAACTTGTTTTTGAATAGGAACCAAAAATATCCAAAAAGAAGGCAATGGAAAAACATTTCCATACTCCTGTCATAAAAACTGCATAAGTGTGTCCTTGTAGCTATCAGGAGTTGGGCACAACTGAACAGTCTTTACTTATTGATGCTTGTAGCAAAGAGTTTTAGTGTTTTATCACATAAGAATGTAATTTCCCTGGGTATAAATAATTTTATTTTTTTAACCCAGGTTTGTCTTACCCATTTCTTTTAATAGCTCCAGTTATACCTTCTCTTTTCTCCATCTTTTCTCTCTATGATAGATCACATTTGGCAAAAATGCTGAAGTGGTTTCCTGGGGTGTTTTTTTCAAGGTTAGCTTGCAGTCAAGGTATTCCCTATAGGTCTAACCACATCCAAGTTCTAACTACATTCAACCTTATTTAGTATGGAGTCCAAGGAAGGTGAGCCAGGTGCTACACCTGATTTGACTCGGCAGACAAGCCAAAAAGTAGGAACAATTACAAATCTTTTTTTGTTTTGTTTTGTTATTGAGTTCAGTTCCAGTCACACTTAATTAACTATTTACCTGGTTACACTAAGAGAAATGAAATGGAAATAAAGACGTTTCAGGGCTCCATTTTAAAGTGGGCAATATTATTATTAAAATATTGCAAGATTACTGTTAATGAATATGGTGTTCATACAAGCTTTTCCCAAACATTTCCTCCTTATTTTGTGGCAATAAGTATAGTTTTACTCTATCTTTTTGTCCTCAAATCTTAATTAAAATTTCTCTATGTTTGACTGAATATCCACTGATATTGCAGACATAGTTATAGTCATCAATCACTGAATTAACATTCCTTGTGCAATATTTATTTGTTTAACATTTTTCTAACTCATTTACTTCCAGCCAAGTCAGCCCAAACATGGATATTTTTAGGAGCAACAAGGGGTGGCAAATGATGACAGGTGTCTGATGATGTCATTGCACAAATATCATGTCTTAGTTATTTTGTCATCTGTTCTAATGCAAGTGCGTAATTGTGCTAGTTGCATAACAGTGGCATTATGCAAATGTCATTTTGGCACCATAATATATAACTTTTAAAACCTTTTTTTGTTTTTAACTAGTGTAGCTGTATTATTGTTTACATAATTACAAAATATGGTAGTTCTTGCAGAATACTGCCAAACCTGTATTATATTCGTCTTTAAGGAAAAAATAATAATTAACTTTTATTATCAGAAGAGGGGAAATATACATGAAATTAAAAGATAAAATACTTGTCTGTTTCAGTGCTGTTATACTCTATATATTCTACAACTTGGTGAACTTTTGTTTTGCAATTAAAAAATTAAGCATATCCCAAAAATGTAGTTTCTTGATTTTTTAAAAATGTATTATTACAACAAGAATGAGACCTACTGAAGCACTTTGTGATTATATGTAGTTTGAAGCCTATTTGATTTTGTCTATACTAAAGTAAGAAGAAATGAACATGCTGACATGAATCAAAGGCTACTAATATAATTGAAAAAGTATTGTTCTTTGTTGACATCTGTTACAGGTCATATTGAAAGTTTTCTTCTTGATTTTCTCCTCTCAGCTAAGGAACTATTTATTATATATAATGACAATAGATTTTGCTTGATATAAATTACAATTTGTAAACAGAAAATTAATGGTATTGTTTATGAGTAAATTTAGGAATTTATCCTTAAAAAGAGGGAATCCTTCTTTTATCATTTAATATTTATTTGTCCTGGCATCCTTTTTGTGGCCTTCAAAGCTCCATCCCCACTATCCTCACTCCAGCTTAGTCTTAGTCTAAAGGACTAAGTAATCTTCATTTTAGCATTAATATTAAGAATGTTTATAGAGAGGGTTTTAATATTATATCATTTTATATTATTGCATTGTACTAATATTAGTATTAAAGATAATGACAACAGCTGCAGATGGACATGAGATATTTAAAATCAACAAGGAGGAAATTAAAATAGTTTGAGAATTTATCTTTCTTGGATCAAAAATTGTTCATGATGGCATCTGCTATCAAATATGGGATAACCTTAGGCCTCACTGCCTCACATGATTAACATAAATAAGATTAGGAAAAGCAGAAATATTAATGTAAATACAAAAAGCAGACTAGTTAGAATAATAGTCTTCCCTATAATGATGTATGTGTTGGAGAGTTGAACACTAAAAATGGCTGATCAAAGAAGAATTATCGCCTTTGAACTGTGATGTTGCCATAAAATATTGTGTATACTACTATCAGCCAGAACAACCAACAGAGAGAGGTGCTGAATCATAAAATCAGAAACATCACTAAAAGCAAAAAACACAAGACCACATCTGATTTACTTTGGGCATGTCATGCGTGCAAATTCATCGGAGAAGTCAATGATGCTAGGAATGGTTAGTTGGTCAAGAAAGGGCAAGCAAAGAACTTACTGATTTATACTATCAAAGCTGATACAAAGATGAACATTCACCAACTGAAAGAAGCTGTACTTGACAGGGTAGCATGAAGACCACTCGCCTACCATATAAAGTCCCCAAGAGTAGGACATGACTGAATGGTTAAAATTACTAAACTATTGTATTAATATTAGCTTTTAGTCATCTTTTATAAATTTCAATGTTATTAAAAAGGATGTAATATTTTCTGACTATATGTTGGTTTATAATTAGTGCTGAATATTTGAAAACCAGATAACACTGTTTTTAGGGAAGATAAGCAAACTACTAATAAAACGTTTTATATTAACAGACATTTATTTATCCTAACTTTATCAGATACATGTACAATTTTTCCATAATCATACATGTTCTTTTCACCGACTAATTACTTCAATTTATAACCTGCATTTCTATTTTTATTATGCTCGATAAATATAAATTAAAAAAATATAAATAATAGAAATTAAATAAAATCTTTATAAATTTACTTCAAAAGTCCAGATAAAGAGGGAAGAATGCTTTTCTAAGAAAAACTATATCTTCTCAAGAGTACATTCCATAATTTAAAAGCAATACAGGAAAGCACTCCCACTTGAGCAAAAAATAGGCTTCAGAAAATATAAGCATGTTAGTATTTATCCAGTTATTGTAATTTTATTTGTGGAGTCAGAGAAAATACGGTGCAATGGCCTAGAGAATTAGTTATTCCCACTTGCCACTTTTCTGCCACTTGCAAAAAAAGTGGGACAAAATAATAACAGCTTTTGTTCAAGTTTCCTGAATATGGCCAGATTTGTAAGGCTGCAATCAAACAAACACCTGCTTTTAGCTATGCTTACTCTTACCCACATAACAACAACACTGTGTTTCATATTAAATTTATTGGTTGAAATGTTTTTCTGTATTTCAGAAAATAATTTAATTTTACTTTCTCTTTCCAAACTGCTTGTCATCCATATCAGTCCTCAAGGTGGCTTAAAGTAACACAATTAGAATAGGTTAATTAGTTAATTATTAGTTACTATGCATTTCAAAAAATATAGAATTAGTTTTAAAATCAAATTAAACATAATTACAGGTAAATATTTTGACATGTAAATATATTTGGACATGCATTTTGCTTGCATCTAGTAACAATAAATATTTTTCTTCCCTTTCTCATAGGCTGCTATATGGCAAGCACTCAACCACTATGCTTATAGGGATGCTGTGTTTTTGGCAGAGAGGCTATATGCAGAAGGTATGAACCTGCTCTGATATAAATATTTGCACTATTTACAAAATTGTTAAAATACTTTGAAGCTTTTTTCCAGCTATATCCATGAAATCTAAATGGTAATGTGGTTTGATCAGTAGCAAAGATGGCATTTGTATACAGCAGAGTTGCTATTCCTATAAATTTGAAAAAATAGTTGTAGTAGATAGCATTCTGAGTATAGAGTCAGTGATGGTAAAAATAGAGGCTTCTCTGACAGATCAGCTCTCAACTGGAAAAAGGTCGTACTCTGTAATCTAAATGTGTGAAAACTGGGCAATATTTTAAAGCTGTAAAAATACTGTTATATCTGAATGATATTTTGTGTTACATTATTTCATATTTACATAATCAAAAATAGAGATGTATACAGATAAAGGATGACTTTGCTAGACATAGAGAAAGATACTGGTCTAGAAAATATTTTCCTTTTTATGACATTGGTCAATATTAATGTACAGCTTTTAAAGCCTTTTTTAAAGCCACCTATGCAAAGCACAAATACATCTTAGCAGCATTTTTGTTACTGTTACTCCTAACTCCATATATATTATTCACAGATGATACAAAGCTGTCATTTTTAGTTGTGCTAGTATTAATGTTTTTCCTCTTATTGCTCAAAGATAGCCTCCAGGTATTAAAATGTGTTAGACTTTGTCACCTAGCTGAATGAAAAGTCAACTGCCACAATTTGAAACAAAGGCTATAGGATAGGGCTGGCCAAAGGGAAAAGGTAACCTCTGCTGGCATAGTTTTCTGAAACTCAGAGATGGGTTTCAAGAACAGTGGAGAAAGTTCTAACATCAAATAGAATAGAGTGAGTTCATGATTGTTCATACTACAACCTCTTATATTATTCTCATACATTTCTCTTAAGTTATGGAGAACTCCTGATTCTTGCCAACAAAATCATTGTAATTACTATGTAAAATAAAAATTAAGTAGACCTTCAAAGTAGTTTGGCATGAAAGTTGCCACAAAATATTATGCATCTTGACTGTTTGCATCCAGAAGTTCAGGAGCTTGGAACTGATACTTTTTCTCTTTTCTCTTTATTTCTTCAGTACATTCAGAAGATGCACTCTTCCTATTGGCAACCTGTTATTATCGCTCAGGAAAAGCTTACAAGGCATACAGGCTCCTTAAAGGACACAGTTGTACCACCCCACAGTGCAAATACTTGCTTGCCAAGTGCTGCATTGATCTTGGCAAGTAAGTTGTCCCTACGTTTGATAGCATTGTGTAATATGCATTTCTCTTTATAAAATACATGTCACCATTTTGTGGTTTTTCAGTATGGGCTACTCAGATTATGGAGTGCATTTACTTTGAAGTGTAAAAGCAAAATATAAAAGTCTTGTAAAAGAAAAAGTGAAGAAATAGTAATATTCTGTTAAAACTAATATGATATAATTTTAAAGTATCCAACTCACATTTCTACAATGCTGCTTTAGATGAGCTGTAAATATTAAATAGCCTATGGAGTGATTCAGATTTTAAGGGGGAAAAGGTGAGATGACCTTTTGACAACTCCATGGAGAAGTGGAGCAGTTCTATTCTGTGGAATTGTGAAGGGTTGCAACACGGTGCTAAGAAAAAGTAAAACCAGTCTAAGCAGTTGCTGACAAATATCTGAGTATTTCCACTTGTTCCAAAGCATTGATAACCCTAGTATTAAGCATAGGGGAAGTGTAATGATTATGTTTTGATATCTAATTATTAGCAAATTTCTGTTACTACGGAGCTGCTTTATTGCCTTCTTGAAATGAATGTGGCATTAATAAAGTAGCTTACTGATACAGTTTAACAAGGAATGCATAGAGAAGTTGCTCTCTGCAAACTCAATACAGCATAGACACAATATTTTTTTACATGTAAAACAATAAACTCATAACAATTGCATGAGAGAGGATTGAGTTTCTTTCCTATAAATGAGGAACTGCAGCTGAGGATTCCATGTGGTCAGTAAGAAAACAGATGTAAACTTTTAGCCATCCCATTTCCATTGCTCTTATTTCATTTTGCTTTTCTGTTTATTTTTATTAATTTCTATTTTATTATCTTCAAGCAGACTCGCAGAAGGAGAACAGATTCTGTCTGGTGGCATTTTTAACAAACAGAAAACTCATGAGGACATTGTAACTGAGTTTGGAGATTCTGCATGTTTCACACTATCCCTTCTGGGCCATGTGTATTGGTATGGCTTCTCTACTTTTTTGGGATAAATTGTTGTTCCATTATCCTCACCCAATGTAGTGAACTTACAAGCGTGTAGATTTATTATTATGGTTTGTTGCACAGTCAGCCAACCAAATTAGAGTGGATTTGGCATTTTTATCCACTTACCAAGTTCTTCCCAATGACCCGAGGTAGGTCATTTAAGAGAACAAATTCTCTTAAAGGTTTGAGAAAACTCTGACAGAAGGTAGGGGGATTAAAAAATAAATAAACATTTGAAGGCTAATGGTGTTTATCTTTAATGGCCATTTTCAAAACATTTTCAAAATATTTAACAGCCTAAAAACGGGTTACACTTTTTTGTCCTCAGTTATCTTCTAATCAGCCATTCCTTTCCTTGCAAGAAGACATCTTGTCCTCATGCCAAGTTTAAAAGGATCGGTTATTTTCTCACAGAGCTGTGATCATCCTCTTTGACAATGGGGAAAAAAACCCAGATTTTTGGATTTTAGATAGCCCTCTATTAAGAGAACAGAACAAAACAGAATAACAGAGTTTGAAGGGACCTTGGAGGCCTTCTAGTCCAACCCCCTGCTAAGGCAGGGAACCCAAAACATTTCGGACAAATGGCTGTCCAGTCTCTTCTTAAAACCCCCCAGTGACCCACAACTTCTGGAGATAAGATAAGTCATTCCTCTGATTGTTTATTCTCACTGTCAGGAAATTTCTCCTTAGATCCAGGTTGCTTCTCTCCTTGATTACTTTCCATCCGTTGCTTCTTGTCCTGCCTTCAGGGGCTTTGGAGAATAGCTTGACTGCCTCTTCTTTGGGGCAGCCCCTTGGATACTGGAACACTGCTATCAAGTCACCCCAATCCTTCTTTTCATTAGACTAAGGCAGGGGTGGACAATTGTGGCTGCTTCATGACTCGTGGACTTCAGCTCCCAGAGTTCCTGAGCCAGCATGGCTGGCTCGGGAATTCTGGGAGTTGAGGTCCACGAGTCATGAAGGAGCCATAATTGCCCACCCCAACAGTGACAGGGCAAAATCCTTTGTGTATACCTTATTTTTCACACTATAAGACACACCAGGTCATAAGGTGCACCTAGGTTTAGGAAAAAAAAATAGTTTTTGGTTTCAGTGTGTCCCATTTTTGGCCTTCCTGGCCCCCAGAAGCAGTTTACAAGCTTCTGTAGGTGCTTCTGGGGGCCAGAGAGGCTGAAAACCAGATGCGCAGAGGATTCAGGAGGCCAAAACCAGGCCTGTATTTGCTCTATATAAGATGCACAGACATTTCCACCCACTTTTTGGGGTGGGGGTGGGGTAAAGTGTGTCTTATAGTTTGAAAAATAGAGAATAAATCCTACTCCCTTTTAGCACTGATGACATTAAATTTAAATTTTAAAATTTTAAGGTTTTTAGCTGATCAGCCATCATTTAATTATTTTAATTGGATTCTTAATTGTTTATATGTGTTTTTATTGGCTATGCACCGCCCTGAGTCCCCAGGGAGATGGGGCAGTATATAAATCTAATTAAATAAATAAATTACCCAGTCTCCTACGGAATGACCCAATGGGATGGGGTCTCTCAACCTGCTAGATCTCAAAGGAACCTAACCAAGATTAAGGCTGATCAACTTTATTCTTTGATTGGCTAAAGTCTTCCTCTGTGCTTCGTTTTTTTATTTGTTTTATTATGATATAATATAATATGATTTGATATGATAAGGTATGATATGTTATGTTATATGATATGATGTGATGTGATGTGATGTAGTCTTTGGCTTACAGCAGTTCATTTAGTGATGCTTCAAAGCTGTTGGTTGGGGATTTTAAATTGGTTCTTTAATTACTTAAACATGTAATTTTTAAATTGTTTTTAAAATTTTAAAATTTTATAATCAGTTTAATTGGCCTTAATTTAATTAATTTTAACTGGGTTTTAAATTGTTTATATGTATGTTTTTACTTGGCTGTGCACCGCCCCGAGTCCTTCGGGAGAGGGGGCGGTATAAAAATCTTGATAAATAAATGGAGAAGCCAGATTCAGAACAATGGTGTTACTAATTTAACAACTGCAGTGATTCATTTAACAAACGTGGCAAGAAAAGTCATAAAACAGGGAGTGATTCGCTTAACAAATTTCTCAACAACATACATTTTGGACTCAATTGTGGTCATAAGTCAAGGACTACTTGTATATACATTTTCTCTATCATCTCAAGATTTTTTGACTCCGATAAGACAGAAATCCATGCATTTGGGTTGGTATTCATAATCTGTGGTTGACTTCCAATTGATCTCCTTACCTGCTGTTCCTAAATTGCGAGAAACAGGTTGTTTTGTACTTGAATTTAAAAAGTCTATGAAAAACTTTAAAATGCCTCAATATGAATTAAAAGATCAGCTCTCACTCATCTCATCACTGGGATGTATGTTCATGGATCTCATTGTAAAAAGTTTGTATTCCTTGAATTTCAGTACAAATATCTTCTTTGTAATTCCCACATTTCCTAATACCTCTTTCAAAAATGTTTGGGCACTATAATAGAATGTCTTACAATAGCGGCGCCCACCTTTTGGGCACCAGGGACCTGTTTGTGGAGAGAGATTTTTCCGCGGACCAGAAGGGGCGTGGTTTCATGTGCTGCCTGCATTCCATAGACAGGGTTGTTTGCATGGTCCAGTTTCTGATATGCCAGGTACAAGTGCCGATCCACAGAGCGGGGGTTGGGGACCATGTCTTATAAAATTACCAATGTCATTTTACTAAGACATTCTGTTGTAGCCACTTAACTGATTGTCGTCATATTTTTAAGGAATATATAGTTTGCATAAAGTTTATGTAACATGCAAGTTAGTAAGAAATGTACAGATTTTTTAATATCTATTTAACTGTCTAATATCTAGTTAACCAAGTACAAGGGAGAATTCTAACATTAATAATATACGGTAGTCTATGGAAAATGGCTGGTTCTTCTTACTTCTCTCCTGAACTCTTCCATCTGTGTTATCTGTCTTCTCTTTCATTAACAGTAAGACAGATCGGCTTGCCAAAGGATCTGAATGTTACCAAAAGAGCCTTAGTTTAAATCCTTTCTTGTGGTCCCCTTTTGAATCACTATGCGAAATAGGTAAGTATTGTTCAATTCTTCATTTTTTTATTATCTTTGTATTAATTATTCTGATTAGGAATAAAGGAGACAGAAAATGTAACATCTGTTATGAACTGGAAAAAATGCAAATGTTTATAAATATTTTTATTTGAGATTTGCCTTGTTTGAAACTCAAATTGAACAGAAATGTGAGTTATTGTTTTGGATGGTTTCCTTTTTTATGAAAGCTCATCAGTTGTTTTTATTAATATGATTCTTGCTAGCCTATATAAGTCTTGATTTTAGATGCTGTCCCTTTCAAAATTGATTTTCAGGACTGAAGATGATTACAGCAGCTAACTGTTTTGTTGACTTACAATCTCATTGTGTCCTGTTTCAGATAGTTACTATGTTAAAAAAATATAATTTGAACATAAATATATGCTGCAATATATTCTAAAAAAGGGATGAAAACATTTTGCAAACAATTTGTATGCTGCACTAAAGATGGGAGAGTGCATGTTTGCGGACACAGGAAAATAAAGTAAAATTATTTTTAAATAAAATGGGAAAAACAGGGCAAAGGCCAAAATAATAAAAAGCAAAGCAAAAAGCCTTTTATTGTTATAACAGTTTATAGCAGCAAGCTACAGCTCAAAAATTTGGAAAGGAGCAGGCCTTCCAAGTTTCGCATTGGCATATTGCTTTCCTTGGTTAGTATTAAAATTTCACTGTTCTACATTAAAAAAATTTGATCTTAAAAATTAATACTATATTCCAAATTCAGAACTGTGTTTTTAACAAGTACAACCCCACTGATCACTTTCCAAGACCAAAATTGTATAATTAAATGTGCAGAAAGAATTTGATGTTTCAGGCATCAGATTCAAAAGTGCTTTAGATAGAAAATAATTGCCAAGTTGGAAATACAGATTTAGAATCTAGAATTAAGCCAATGTTCAGTTCTTGGTTATTTTGTGTTTCATGTACATATACATGCATGTTTTAAACTTGCTATTGTTTCATCATTTGCTTGCTGCATGTAGGTCTCTTGCTTTCCTATTACTTTGGAATTGACTACAGGTAGTCCTCAATTTACAACAATCCATTTAGGGATTATTCAAGGTTACAATAGCATCGTAACAGTGATTTATGATAATTTTTCACAGTTACGACCTTTGCAGTATCCCAATGATCATGTGATTAAAATTCAGATGCTTGGCAACTGGTTCATATTTATGACCATTGCTGTGTCCCAAGGTCATGTAATCATCTTTTGCAGTCTTCTGATCAGCAAAGTCAATGGGCAAACCAGATTCACTTAACAACCAGGTTAACATCTTTTTTTTTTAATAATTTTATTTTTTTATAAACACACAAACAAAAACAAGAACAAAACATACATCTATACATACAAAACATAAAATCATCTTTTGATGTAGATATTTAAACTTTTAGCTCTACTGGGTTTCCTGTATATACATTTATTTATATAATACATTTTTTCCTTTATCGTATATTTACATATATACAGTATACCAATTTATGTTTCTTGTTCTTTCATCCAATGGTATAATAAATTCCAAATCTTG
>JAEANM010022688.1:0-11544 GCA_017656035.1 Myanophis thanlyinensis
ATAAATAAATAAATAAATAAATATCATTAAGAAGACATGAAACCTAAAAGGCCCACCCAAATGCATTAATTCCATACCAACATAATAGCAATAGCACTTAAACTTATATACCACTTCATAGTGCATTATAGCCCTCTCTAAGCAACTTGCAGAGTCAGCATATTGCTCCAGCAATCTGGATCCTCATTTTACTGACCTTGGAAGGATGGAAGCTTTTGTTAATTGTAAAGTACAGAAAGTAAAAATCCAACTTGGCTTTATTTATATGGGAAAAGTGGAAAAAGATGATCCATGGTTTGCTTGTTTAATAGAATGCATTGGTGTGAACAGTACTTTAGACAAAAAAAGAGGAAAATAAACCTATACCAATTTCCAGTCTAAAGGTAATGCATGGAGAAAAAGAAAGGCAGAGGGTATTTCATTTGCTAATGTTTAAACGTAGGTTTGCTGAATACTTTTGATTACCGAAGGGAGAACTAAACTTTTCATTCATGCTCATCTCAATTGCTATTTTTCTAAAACCTGAATGCTCAACCACTTTCTAACCATCAGGTAGGAAGAGTTGACAAATAACAGTCATTAAGCATAGGGATTTCAAGAGAACACAATTAGAGTTCCGGGAAACATTGGGTACTTTCAAAAGTGACTGATAGCATATCTTCTAATATGAATTTGTGTGACAATGAACATTTTGTGGTCAATTGTAAATGTGTATGTCCATGTATGTGAGAGGGAGAGAATTTAGATGTTCCCTTTGAAAGGAAACAATGGTTTTGCTTTTTTCATTGTTAAAAAAATGTAAGAAATACAACTGGTGTGTATAAATGACTCATTGGCTTAAAGTTTTGAAAACTGAAATGCAATACAAAAGCCAAACTGCATGTCTAGTTTAAAGGAAGGGATGGTTTTAGCCTCTAGAAGGAACTTGTTCTGCAAATCAAAGTTGGACAGAAAAATTCTTAATTCCTACTGAAGATTAAATTGTAGGATCCTTACCAAATAGCCTTCTCTAATCTCTCTGAAATTTTCTTATCTCTTATACATGGTGAAAAAAAAAGTTCTTAAAATGTAGAGGAAGAATGTTAGGGTGATGGAGCAGATAAGTTATTGAACTAGAACTTCAAACATAACGATAATACTGTGATTAAGTATTTCAAGACTCTAAGGGATTCAATCACATGCATCCAGTAGAATCCATGATGTCATTCAAATTGTGCAAATTATGGTAGTCCTCAAGTTATGACTGTAATTGAGCCCACAACTATGGTCATAAGTCATGACAGTAGTAAAGTAAGGAACCATGTGACCCAAACCAATTTTATGACTCTTTTGCAGTGGTCATTAAAGTGAATGTTGCAGTTGAATGTCATTAAGCGAACACTGTGGTTGTTCAATGAACACCACATTTGTTAAGTGACCCCATTGTTCACTGAACTGTTAGAGGGTTGTTTCTGCTGGAAACTGGAAATAAATGCTGCTTTCCAGGAAAAATGTTGTAAATCATGATCAGATGACTGTGGGGCACTGTGAATGGCTGTAAATGATGCACTACATATAGTTTGTATCATTTTCATGAGGATGTGAGGTGTGTGATATCATTATTCCCTGCCCTTGGCAGGTCAATACCCATGATCTCAGCATGCCAATCCTGCCTTATGTTCCCATGGCTGTCCTTCCCATTCTATCTTTACCATGTTGTCTGGGAACATCTTGTGGAACATTTGTGACTGGTTGTGCTTAAAATCCACCTTACAATCAGAAACTACTATGAGATTGATCTACCAACAGCTGGGTTTTACATTAGATGAGTGCTCAGCTTGGAGCTGATGGAGACAACAACTGCCGAGCAAGTAGGTTTCATTATCTCTCAGTTCAGTTAACTTCACAGGGCTGTGAAAAGGACAAAATGAGAGATATAGCAGATGACTATGTCTCAGAGGTGAAATTCAGCAGGTTCTAGCAGATTTTCTAAGCACTTCAGAGAACCAGTTGTTAGAAGAAATCTCCTTTTGTTTTTGTTTTTTTCTATTTTACAGGATTAATCCTGTAAGGAAGGCAGGAAAAAAACATTCTGGTGGTGTTTCTAGCCTAATCTTTAGTGCCCTACTTACAGAAACAGTCGCATGACCCTCCCAGCCATGATCCCCCAGTCACATGACCCTCCTCCCCAGCCATGTGCACTAAGTCATGCCCACAGGTAGTAAAAAGAATTGAATTCCACCACTGCTATGTCTGCTTCTTTGACACACTTGAAAGAAATAAGTTGATTAGCAAAATTCTGCTAATCTTCTGAATCATTGCAATGGTAGGCAGCAGGCAAGTGAAAAGGCAATGAAAGGAAAAGAATTGATCCTGTGAAGCACCGATCAATTTGCTAATATATATACTGTATACTAGTCAATTTCATTGTGGAAGTGGGCTGAGAATTTACGTTCAGAGGCCCATTGACTCATATCATAGCCTTCTTTAGGCTTAGCTAATTCTACTTTTCTCATACATACAAAATATTTCTGAGTCACAAAACGCAATTGAGATGGATGATTTCCACCAAAAGCCTGTGCAATCTCAATAAGTTAGTGACTAGTGATGAGCTGTCGCCCACTCCTTGTTTACAATTTCTGGAAACATTTTTTTTTAAAGTTTATATGAAGCCAAATTCGTCTTAAATTGACCTGATGTTAACCTAGGAAAGAGATTATTGAGCCAAGGCTTAGCATCCTATTGCAACAAGAAATAAAACCTCCCAGGGTCTGGCAGGGCCCACCAACTATGAAAACACTTCCATCAGTTGGGTATACAAATCACCATTTAAGTTTCCAATGATAACTTGGAGTTTAGATGTGCAACTGATTTGAAGACTTGTGTTTATATTGTACCTTACATATTGTTTCTGTCTTTCACTGCCAGCTAAGCCCATAGAGGAAAAAAAGAATGAAATGAAAGGAAGACCTAAAGAAAAACACTTTGATCAGGATCTGTCTTCCTTCTTCCCTGTAAAAATGTCATAATAATCTAAATGCAAAGCAAAATTGCCAATAAAACAAGAATTCAAGGATGACAAGTAAATCGGTGACCATAGTTCCTATAATATTTTGCTGTGAGAAATGTGTCTAAATCTGAAGGGGAAAGGATTGTCTGTCCTTTAACTACAGCTGCAAAATTGTTTTGGAATGTAGCAAATTGCAGCTATTTTTCAACTTGCAAATTAAATGTTTGTACTTCCCTGTAGCCTCATCTGCTTCCCCCCTCTTTTTTTTTCTGTGCCATTGGTGGTGAAGCCAATAATGAAGTAAATATTTGTTCACTGGACAAGATCCTCCCGAATTATTCCTCATTGAATTGGGATCCAAATAATATAACAGTGATTTTACAAAAGGGGCTGGTAACTTTTGGGAAGTAACTATTAGTATAATTTATTTTGAAAATGTGATGTCAGGATTGGACATATTTAAGAGGTGGCAAGCTCAAACAAAGATTTGCCGAACTTGAAAACCCTTTTTTTAAAAAAAATAAAAATAAAATGCAGCATATCTTCAGCTACTTTGGGGTTGCCCAAGCATTATCCCTCAGTGCTGACGTATCAAAATGTATTTCATCTAATTAAACTATTGATATTCACTTCTAATCACAACCAAACATCATCCAATTCTTGCTCACGCTTGCAATTGGATGACTAATTTAACTAATATATACAGTAAATAAAAATAGTAACACTGGATGACAAAGGTTTTGCTTCCTGAACACTATGGGGTCTACCTTGTAGATTTTTGACTTGAAACAGGAAAATAACCTGACATTAAACCTATTATGTACCAATTTATAAAATTCTTCTGTTTTTACTCAATGGCAATGCACACCATTACAGGAAAAATGTGGTAAATCTTGGTCAGATAACTCTGGGGCACTGCAAATGGCTGTAAATGATGCACTATATATAGTTTGTATCATTTGCATGAGGATGTGAGGCAATGGTGAAATTCATTGTTTTACTACTGGTTCTGTGGGCGTGGCCCATCACCAAGCACAGAATTACCATTACCATTACAACTTCACCAAAGTTACAATGTAATAAGGAGAGAGGCAGTTTCTGTGAGCAAGGCAATAAAGATTAGGCTAGAAACAACTGCCTTATTTACAGGATTAACCCTGTAAAATTAATCTTTACAGGATTAACCCTGCAAAGTGGGGAAAAAAACAAAAGGAGATTTCTTCTAATAACCAGTTCTATAGAACCAGTGCGAACCGGCTGAATGTCACCTCTGATGTGAGGTGTGTGATATCATGGTTCCAGCATAGAAAAATGTGGCTCATGAACCACTTGTTGGCCTGACAAAGATATTTTTACCTCCACAAATCAAATATATCATCAAGGACAGATGGTTCAAAGACCTGTTAGTGGGTCAGAGAAAATCATCTGGAAGGCATTCAGAGATGTTGTTGACATATTTTTTTTTGGGGGGGGGGGAAACTACAGAGCACCAAATTATATTCAGTTGGTTGATAAACATCTTACAGCATACAAGGCCATGAAGTGCAACTGAAGGTGTTGAAGATTCATTTCTGCATTGATTCTTGGCCGTCTTTCCCAAATGTATCAGTGTACTCAGCAATGAACATGGTGAAAGTTTTCACCAGGACATTTGTCCAATAGAAAATTGGTATTGGGGCAACTGGAATCCCATCATTGCTGGCTGATTATTGTTGGACACTGCAGTGAGATGAATCAGACACTGAGTACACACACACACAAAAAAAAACAACCTCAACAGCAAAACACTTTTGGCTCTGTTGAACTCATACAGCATGTCAGAAACATTATGCAATTAAATACATTATAGTAATTAAAAGTTAATTTCATATTTGTCGCAGTTCCTAAATGATACAGTCATTCTGAAATTATATCTCTGCTCAGTATGAAGGGATCTGCCATAATCACTAAAAGTTTTTTAGGAAGCAAACCTTTGAAAAAAAATTGTTGTCCATTGTAATAATTAGCACAAAACAATTAAACCCTCTTGATTGAAAGTCATGGACTATAATCTACCATGTTGCTCCAGAGTAGAAATAGTGTAGATGCATTTCAATTTAGTCAGTCTATAGTCGTGATGGTGAACCTATGGCACAGATGCCACCAGTGGCACGCAGAGCCATCTTGCTGGGCACACAAACTGTCAGTCAACTTACCTCCAGCTGAGCATGTTCATGAGATTGCACATGCACGCATGTGCGATTGCAGAGGCCCAGCTGGTCTTCAGGTGTCTGCTGTGCATGCATGCAATTATAGCAGGAAATCCAGCTGGTCTTTGGAGCTCTTGCGCATGCACATGCAATTGATCATGTGTGCATGAGTGCGTGCAGCGTGTGTGCATTGCACATGTGAAAGTTGCATTCATGGGCACATGATGCAGTTGCACATGCAGTGCACATGGAGGTGCCGCAAGCAAGTGCGGGTGGCACACACAAAGCACGTACTTTTCGGCACTCGGTAAGTAAAAGGTTCACCACCACTGGTCTATAGCTTAAGAGAGAGAGAGAAATTGGCCCAGTGTGACTCAGATCGCCTCCATGTCAAGGGAGGATTAGACTGTTGGTCTTCCCATTTAAAGTACATCACCTTCATCACTACACCATGTTGGTTCTCTTTCTCTCTGTAATTTTACAAATTCATTTATAACTGTAATATTTAATTGGATTGCTTTGGGTTTGGAATATAATAGGTCAGATCAGATATATCTCCTGTCAATCACAAAATGTCAAAATTTGAGAACTGAGTTATTTATGGAAAATTTCATTTCATATGATTTTTTTAAAATAAAAAAGATTAGAAAACTGGAGTAGGCTGATGGCATTATCTTGTTCATAATACACCCATATGGATTCCTAACAAATGGTTGAAATTCAAAAATATTCTGTCCGTGATAATTTGTTTGACAATTTGTGCTAATTATTTTTCGGCACAAAATTTTTTCCAGTAAAAAATATCCTGTCTTCTGCTCATATTCCATGAAGTGGGTTCTAAGTACTAAAGTAAACTGATGTACTTAATTCAAGCAGCTATAATCTAAGAGAAGCTGAAATATTTCCCCCCTTTCAACTATGAGAATGGAAATTTCAAAGAGGATGTTACTTGTTAAGACTCCTGTGATTTAATCATTAGTAAGCATTAGGAATTAAGACTGCTGAATAAACATGAATGATAATTAATAGATTCTTTGTTGAATTCTCCTATGAAACCAGATGGTCTAATGATGCATGCAAACAGATCATTTATTTCATTTGGAAAATTGAATGTTGAATAAAGAATTAGATATTTGTAATTAAGAGCACACCAAAAGCTAAAGCAAACACAGAAAAAAATAAGGAAGGTAGATATGTTAAGGAAAAATTAAGCAGATATAAATAAATCCAGGCATTTATCTTGACATGTTATTTAGCAGAATTCAAAGAATGTTTTTCAGTTATGAATGAGTGTGTCATTGACTGCTAAAAACAAAAACAATATAAAATGCTTTTCTGGGTTTAAAAAAAAGATATAAATAACAAATAATTGCCTATCCAAATGAAAACTATGATCAAGATAAACTTCATGCAATTAATCTTCTATGTGCCACAGAAAACTGCCCTCTTTCTAACCAATTTAATCTATTTTGCTATTTTCAAACATTTGTCTTTCATGCATTGATATCAGAGGTGAAATTCAGCAGGTTCTAGCAGGTTCACTAGAACCGGTAGTAAAGTTTCTAAGCAGTTCAGAGAACTGGTTGTTAGAAGAAATCTCCTTTTGCTTTTTTCTACTTTAAAGGGTTAATCCTGTAAGGAAGGCAGGAAAAAAAACATTCTGAGATTGTTTCTAGCCTAATCTTTAGTGCCCTACTTACAGAAACTGCCCATCCAGTCACATGACCTCCCTAGCCATGCCCACCAAGCTACGCCCATAGAACCAGTAGTAAAAAAGAAATGAATTCCACCACTGATTGATATGAATACTTTTTAAGTAATTATACTAACTCACAATGTGTGGACCCATTTGTGTAGTCATCCAATTCTTTTGAGCCTACTGTGTGCTATTTCTGCTTTGTATTTACTTGCATATGTGCATCTCTCTGTGGGTATGTGCATACATTTGTAAGAGAAGAGAAATAAGAGGTAAAATATTAGAGGTATTTGTACATTCATATATCCAGAGGATTTGCACAGACATATGTAATCTTGCAAAGGGCATTATGGCTGTGACTCTACCCACAGCTGGCCTAGGCTTCTGACAGAGTATTCTCAAGTTCCTCACCTCAGTTTTAGCAGTGGTTATTTGCTTATTCTTCCACAGTGGAGCAATTTTTTAAATTATCCAAATAAATTGGAGCAATTATATATCCCTTTCAAAAAGAGGCTGGGCTCAGTGCTGTCTTGCCATTAACTTATTTGAACTGATAATAGTAAACCTCTGATTTAACAGCTCCATAAAATGTACATATACATTTCAGTCACTGATAAATTAGACAGCAAGTAAATCTGCTGTCAGTCATACGACTGCATGGACACTACCGATTCCACCACCATCATCAGGTTTGCTAATGACAGTGTTGTGCTGGGCCTGATCTCAGACAACAATGAGACAGCCTACCTAGAAGAGTTTACAAACCTGGAGAACTGGTGTCAGAAAAACAACCTCATTCTTAATGTCAGCAAGACAAAGGAATTGATAGTGGACTTCAGTACAAAACAGGAAAAAAAATACCAGTCATCAATGGGAGTCCCAGTGGAGAGAGTTGACTGCTACAGATACCTTGGTGTGCACATCTTGCAGAACCTGTCATGGACCTATCATATCAACACCATGGTGAAAAAAACATGACAACGTCTCTACCATCTCAGACGCCTGAGAGACTTTAGACTACCCTCCAAGGTACTTAGAAACTTCTACTCCTGCACTGTAGAGAGCATCCTGACGGGCAACATCACAACCTGGTTTGGGAACAGCACCATGAAAGACAGACAAGCACTACAGAGGGTGGTACGCTCAGCTAAGCTCATCATCCACACCAATCTCCCTGAACTGCATTCCATCTACAGCAAATGTTGCTGGACTACAGCCAGGAAGATAGTGAAGGACCTCAGCCACCCCAACAATGGACTGTTTGCCACGATGTGATCAGAAAAGCATTTTCGCTCTCTGAAAGCCAACACAGAGAGACTGAGGAGAAGCTTCTTTCCACAGGCAATATGGACACTAAACCAGAAACCATAAGACCCTCAAGACTATAACAGGAACCCCCTATTAGTACCTCATTCCTAACTTTCCCAACTATTCCTAACTTATTTCCTAACCTATTTTCCCCATCTTGTCTGGTCTATTCTCTTGCCCTACTACCAATCATGGTCGTGGGCGGTTGCATAAGCATTTTATTGCATATTGTACTATGTATGACTGTGTATGTGACAAATAAAATTTGAATTTGAATTTGAATCTAAGATCACTGCTTGAGTCTTTTAAAAAGACAGACTTATTATTTGGAGACAGACAATTGTTTTACATTTTATTCTCTCAAACACAGGATAAAAGAGATTGTAAAATACCTCAGAGACTTTGCTTACAGCTGTATGGAAAAAGTGCTAGCAGTAACACTTGAATACTAAGAAGCAACAGCCTTCTGAAAAGATGTTGCTGGGATTTGAGAGGCAACAAAGGAAAGATTTGTTCAGTCTCAATTTCCTAGTTCATACACTATTCAATTTCCTTGTTCATCCAACCCATAAATATGCTAACACAACAAAGACCATTTTCCAAAAATGGGCATAATAGGAAAACCATGAAGATTAGTGCATTATAGAAAAAAAATCACTTGCACTTATGTGAGTGAAAATATATATGAAAATGAATAGATTTTTGGATTTGTTTTGGCCTAAGAGATTAGTAAAATCTTAGTTAAAAATGTAGTTGGATCTGTCCATTTGTTGTGAGGCAACTTGTCATGTTTTTTAACAGGTAGTTTCTGTTTGTGGATGTAGTCTGCTTGTCTTTTGCCTGTCTGCCCTATATTGTGTCTGCTACAGTCCATGCACTATGTGTTGTAGATGATTCCTATTTTTTCTTCTTGGACTACTGGGTTTTTTGGTTTGCTTAAATGTTTTGGAGGGCTTTAGTCAGTTTGTGTGCTATGGAGATGCCATGTGGTTGGAAGAAACAGATAATGTGGAGCCATTTTCAATCAGGTTTTAGGACAGAATGCCATATGGAGATAATGTTGACTTTTTGCAGGTTTGGGACAGGGGTGGTACATCCATACTTGTGTTCTTTGATTTTTTTTCAGAGGCTTTGAGTACTAACAACCACTGTCTGACTGCAGGGATTGGGAGTGGGAAGTATTTCTCTTCCTTCCTCTTTGGTCAATTACTGTGGCTGTTGATAGAAGTGGGATGGAGGGGGCCATGGGTCCTCATTTGTGAGGTGCCTAAGGGTTCAACACTCCTGCCCTACCCATTTAACATATAATTGAGATTGCTGAGCAAAGTAATCAGTCAATTCAGGATCCTATAACATCAACATGCAGGTTATATGCAGCTGTACATTTTCTCAACCCAAAGTGGTGCTATAAATGTTCTGATTCCAGTATCTGGATGGTAATTGGACCTGGTTAGAGTAGGAAGGAAGAAATTCAGACTTAATTCTTCCAAGACTAAGCAAATGTATGGGCTTCCTGCATTTGGGATATTTTTTTTTCACTTTTGGTCTTGCATAGTATTTCTTCATTTGAAGCTGATGCACAACTTTGAAAAACTCATATGTAAAACAAGAGACCCTTCAGATAATCACTCACTCTACATAGGATCAGCCCCACTAGTTAGACCTGATTGAGAAATCAGAAGATTAAATTACTTTTATTGAGATTGATGATAATAACAGAATCTTGCAAATCAGCTTGTGCTGAATATTTTCCTCCTTATTATACTTCAGCAAGTATGTTGTATAATTAATTTTCACCCCTAATTGCTCTAACAACAAATCTTGCATATCTCTACCAAAGTCATATTCTTTGCTCTCTGCAGAATAGTCCAAAGCTACCGCTAGTTCAAAAGGCAGTGTGGCATGCCTTTTGGGGTACCTTGATGCACCTCATCCATGTGTCGTCAAGCTGCATTGGTTTCCAGTTTGTTTCTGCATTCAAATCTGTGCTGGTTATAATGAATTAAGCTCTCTATGGCATAGGCCTAATTATCTGAGGGATTGTCATTAGTGGTTTCTGCATGTCCAGTAAAATCTGGCAGAGTGGATGACACAACTTTCTCTGGAGCTTTGCATGGTTCCTTCTCTACAAATCTTTGAAACGTAATTGTTCTTCTAAGACTGTCTCTGGTTGATATTTTCTAATGCAATATGTATTTTGTCCTGATACACATGTACTTTTCTTTTCAATTTTTTTTTAAATATTTATTTTCATTAAGTAATCTGCTCTGAGTCATTTGGGAATCAGGTGGTTTTCTGAGTCTAAATAAATACATAAATGAGCCATCCAGTTGGAGTTCCTATGTGATAGCTCTATGGAATGTGGGGCCACATATTTGTAAAAACATATATTCATACACCCATGGGGATAAATAATTCATGAATTAATCATTGTAGTAGTGGACATCCATTTTTCTTTTTCTTGTTGATGGAAGAGAAATTGAATCTCTTAGTTAGTAGAAAATCAAGAGAAGTCTGGCCAAACTTTCTTCTCCAGAAGCTACAGCTGGTTTAAACTCAAGTTGTAATGGTCACTTCTCATAGTGCTCACCTGTCATTATTGCTCTGTGAACTGCATTGATTGTCAATTGACTTCTTTGTGTAATTCAAGGTGCTCATAGTAACCTATAGGTTTAATACAATCAAACAACATTTACCCTTCCCAGATCCTTGGGAAGGACTCAATAGGTGGATAAAAATGTCATATCCAGTCTAAACATCTGACTGTCTGTGTGACCAACTAGAATAATAAAAATAAATCAGCAATGGTGATTCAGTAGTTATTGGCACACTGTGCTATGTCAAAAAACTTTGGATGCCACTTAGAAAATCTGTGCATTAACAAGACTTCCATCTGTCTGTTACAAAAAACCACATTGCTTGGATCCCCACATATATGCTATGTCAATGCACCATGACCTTCTAATTCTTGAGAAGAATGCAAAACTTGGCACTGTGATTTCACATTATTGCATATGTAATAATTCACTTAGTGAAGACTTTTGAGACTCTAATTGAGGCATAGGGTTATTTAGCTTAGCTGACATAGGTCAACAGTTTTCTTGGCCACAGCAAGCTATTAAACATCTGCATAGCATTTTTGATTGAGCTTCTTCATGCTTCTATTCCTGCATGCTAACAGCCTTTTATAAGGGGACACGGTGGCTCAGTGGATAAGACACTGAGCTTGTCGATCAGAAAGCTTGGCAATTTGGCGGTTCAAATCCCTAGTGCCACATAACAGCATGAGCTCCTGTTATTTGCCCCAGCATCTGCCAACCTAGCAGTTCAAAAGCATGTAAAAATGCAAGTAGAAAAATAGG
>JAEANM010022689.1:0-11544 GCA_017656035.1 Myanophis thanlyinensis
ACACACACATATAAATGAGAGAGAAAATATATTAAGAAAGAGACACATCCTTAACTGCTATCTGGCAGAAATTTGCTGTCAAGCAACCATTCACCCCTTCAACAAAACCCTGACAAGATATATCTCATCCAAAGAACAATCCAGTCAGTGTTGGATTAGGCTCAAAAATTAAGAAAGTAGCTTATCTAACCTAGTGTCTTTCAGATATGTTACGGACTAGGACTCTCAGAATTCCTGCCCACCATGGCCAAACATCAAAATGGTATCAGGTAGAAAAGGATGAACTGTTACATTAGTCTTTTCCAATCAGCTAATGTAGATTCCATCAGGTAATTGTGAAGAGCAGATGAAAAAACAAGAAAGGAATGGAAGGGGCTTACCAGTGTTTGGCTGATCTTAAGCAGTATCTTTACTGGAGAATTGATATAATTAATATAATCTGAGTTCTAAGCATAGTAATTGCATTACTGAAATCAATGGAATCAAATTTAGTTATGTTTAATTTAAGTTCAGTTTCACTTCAAACTATGTGTGATTAACTACATTTAAACCTAATTTAGTGATGTCTATTTTTTTCATGAAATATATATTATAGCATGCCAGCATCCAAGACAGAATTCTCTACTATTTTTTTAAATACATCCAAGAAGGTTATTACACCAAAATTCCCTGTCTGTAAAAGTATGAATATTAATATTGTTTACTTCTTCAGAATTCTATGAAGATAAAATAAAATACTGGGGGGCGCAAAGCATTTTCTATGTTCAAATACATAAAAAATTTATATAGTCCAAAAATAATAATTTTCTTTTAGTATTTCTCCTGAGATGGTTTTTTACTAATCTGTAAAAAAAGAAGGGGGGGGATAACACTGTATAAAATGAAAAACTGATTTACAGGCAGTGTTGTCTGCAGCAAATGCAGAACGGCAATGCCAACACAACAGCACAAATACACAACACCATGGTTGTTTATAGCTGCTACTATAAACTTGCATCCTGGCATCTGACCTACGTATGTACCTACGCCACAATATTGGTACAAATATATTGTCCTGAATTTCATGTATTTACCTGCCAGAGTACTCTATATGCCAATATGTTAATCAAAATATTTCAATATTCATTACTAGGACTGCACAGACCTTTGGATTTCAGCAAGAAAGAGCACTTTGTAATTTGCAAGAGCACACAGCATTTGTCAGCAACTCCTTAAAGAAACTGCCTTTCCTTTGGAGATTAGACACTGGATTCCCTCTGTAGTAGAACATGATCCCAGATTAACTTGGTTTAAAGCAGGGGTGTCCAACCTTGGCAATGTTAAGACTTGAGAATTTCAACTCCCAGAATTTCAGAGACAGTTTCCAAAGTTGGACACCCCTGCTTCAAAAAGTTGCTAATAGATGTGTCTTGAAACTCCTTTTCAGAGGTGAAATTGAGCAGGTTCTAGCAGGTTTGCTAGAACCAATAGTAAATTTTCTAAGCAGTTTGGAGAACCGGTTGTTAGAAGAAATCTCCTTTTGTTTTTTCCCACTTTACATGGTTAATTCTGTAAGGAAGGCAGGAAAAAAACGTTCTGGTATTGTTTCTAGCCTAATCTTTATTGCCCTGCTTACAGAAACTGCCCACCCAGTCACATGATCCTCCCAGCCCCGCCCACCAAGCCACACCCACAGAACCTGTAGTAAAAAAAATTGATTCGACCACTGCACTTTTTCCCTTTGACTCTGAAGTGTTGTATTACCTTTACAAATGAAGGATACACTGTCCGTGAAAACTGATTGCCACATTAGGATTTCTGCTTTAAAATAGTCATTTCTGCTTCACAACATCTGACCATCAGCCATCTGGATCCTGGTGTTTCTCTGCTCTGTTTTCATAATAAATGAATAGACTAAGTAGCACTGATGTAGCAATTATTTAAAAAAAATAATTGGACATTCAGCTCAGAACAGAATTCCTTCTTTTTGGCACATTTCCAACACAAGCAGCTACACTGGGGTATGAGTTAACCAAGTGTGAGAAAGAACAGGGCAAATACAAAGGTACAAAAATGTTTTTAGCCCTTAGATTTTAAGAAAGTTGATAAATCTTCTTACCAATGATTTTGGCAGGCTAAATGGGTCAGACACCATTCTTCTGGGAATAAAATCCCTTCCCACTTTCTTCAGGAAATGAGATGAGTCTTTATATCAATATAGTTATGTCTTCACCACATTCCCAGCTCCTTATATATTAACCAGCCAATAATAGGCATGATTTGGAAGCATAACCAAATAACATCATTAAATCTTTTCTGTGCTTCCAAATCTATGAAATAACTTATATAATGGAGATGCTTACCTTTTAGCCACTCTTAGACTATGCAAGGTATGCGACTCCAGTAAATTAATTAGATTTAAGTCTAGGGAACAATAGTAAAAGCACTTAGACTAATATACCATTTTAGAGTGCTTTACAGACATCTCTAAGCGGTTTACAGAATCAGCATATTGCCCCCAACAATTTGGGTCCTCATTTTACCCACCTTGGAAAGATGGAAGGCTGAGTCAACCTTGAGCCTGGTGGAATTTTGAACTGTCAAATTGCAGGCAGTCAGCAGAAGTAGCCTGCACTACTGCACTCTAACTACTGCGCCACCGAGGTAGATATGATTTAAAACTATACATTATTACATCTGATCTGAACTAATTTTAGCTTCATGAAAGTAAGCTAACGTAGGCCAATTGGCCAACTTTTAATATAAAACTGAATCTGAGTGATAATCCAACCTTGATGATTTTAATAGGCTTCACTAAATTAGGCAACAAAGAACCATGACATTTTTAAAAGGCTTTTTTAAATTCCTAATTGTAAGGCTATTACCTGGAAAAGAATTATACACTCTTGACAGAAATTGCTAAAGAGACAAATTTCAAATATAAGCTGAATTCTGTAGATTCTTAGAGCTAGTTCTTGTGAAACGTGAGGAGCATTTCAATGAAGTAGAATAATTTCATGAATCTGCTTATTTTGTCTTGTCTTTTTTTTTTGCTTTGCTTTTTAAAAATCAGATCATTTATTTTGTACAATTTCCTACAAAAGCAAAACAAATATATTTAAAAAAAACAACTTACACCTCACTCTGTTTATCAAAATCTCTCTAAAATGTTCATGTAATAACTGGGAGTAGTTATATTGTTTTCCCTCCTTGAAACCAAGAATAGAGTGAGATAAAAAAAAAAAAACCTTGCTGCTATGTAAAAGTTTGTCTAGCATCACACATGCTGCTCCTTCACTCTCTTTTTCACAATAATGGATCACATATATTTAGAATGTTACATTGCCTGTGTGGTTTAGGAGCAATATATCACTGAAGGAACTAGATAAAGCAGACATCCTCCTGGATTTCACCCACACACATAAAATATTGCATAAAGTAGACACATTTGTCTCCAGCCATTTGTTTACTTCAGAGTAAAAAACAAACTGGAAAGTTAATGCACACAGAATACCATTTAAGCCATACCTCACCCAAGCAAACCTTCACTTAAAGTGAAGAAAATTCCAAAATATTTTTCCCCTGGTGGCACATTATAGAAAAACCAGTCAATAATATGTCAGAAAATAGGGAGGGGGGAAGAGAAAGAGTGAGGCTTACCAAGTCATTTGTTTTACATTTTATGGCTTGTGTCATTCTCTAGTCTTTGGGTCAAACTAGTTATAAGTATCTCCTAGTTCTGTTATGTAAATATCAGCCATTTTAAAAGGCATAAAGAGCTTAGGGAGCACAGAAACAGGCAGACCCTGCACATAGCGTAATTTACACTTCAAGGAAAGCCTTCTCTGGTGACTACTATTTCTCTAACAAAGTTTGTGTGCTTGAATTATGGTCTCCCAATTATTATCTCAATTAATTTAGCACCTCAACAACCTGAAACTTATTTTCCTCTTTTTATGGGATTTAAAAATAATGGCAGGCAAGCAGCTAGCCACCAGAAGTCTTAGATTCCATTTTTTGTGTTTAGTAGAACATCAAAGAAAGCACTGTGAACCTAGGAAATGTAAATTTGGCAGGATTTATTTGGTTCATCAATAAAAGAACTTTAACCGAAGAAATAGAAAGTCAGTTTTTCAAAGAGGCAGAGCAGAAAAGAATAGAGCTGGTGCAAAACAAAACAATGCAACATATTATCTAAGGAATTGAATACAAGCTCTTCTACTTTCCTACTTGCTAGGCCAAATCGATATAGTAATTCTAATTAAGCCCACTTCCTGAATGAGCTCAGTACATGGAAAAAATAGTCCTACTTATGATCCCCTAGCCTAGCATGATGTTTTGGTCTTGCATTGTCACCATTGTCACCAATGAATAAATAAAAAAGTGAGATAACAGTGATGGGAAAGAGCTTGGCTGAGAATCTGGGCATCTTTTTAATAGATCTATCAGAGCTGGGCTGAAAGAAATCAAGATAACTGCAAAATGTTAGGGAAGAAATACAGAAAATTCTTACTCTTTGTTGCCATTTCGTGATCAAATATTTGAAACCCAGATCTTGTAATCTTTCTTCAGAGCAAACACCACTGAGACAGATGGACCATTGCTTTGGTTTGATAGAAACTTTCTATGTCTGTGCACTATACAAGTTGAAATTATATGGTAACGGAGTCTTTTAGCTTTCAGACTATACAGTTATTCCATACTTAAAATTTACATCCTAAGCTGGGGGGGCAATAAATTTAATAAATAAAATAAAGCATGTATGAATGCTTTAGGGAAATTGCCTTCATATGCAATTAACTGGGGATGCTAGAGTTTTCAAGTTCGTCAAGAATGCATTAATATTTAAATCTATTTATAAAGTATAATTGCTTTATTTTGTCTTACCTATAAAACATTTTCATCAGAGTCATTCTGTTCTAGGAAAAAGTGTCTTGTGACTAAACCACAACAGGTATATGGGACAGGTTCCCAGTGAAGTTCAAGGAAATGCAAATGAGAACAAAAATTACCTATATTTAGCTTTTAGTGGTTAGTCAAAACAGGCTTACATCAGCATGCAACCAATTCTCTTTAGCAATTTCTTTCTTTTTGTCTTTCCATCCCTCACTGTCTGATAATGTAACCATATCCTGCTGTAAATAGGCTGAAAAAGCTTTCTGCAACGCCCCCCCAAGTGCAAATCAATACAAGTTATTATGATTCATAAAAGTGTCATCATTATTGTTCAATTATAGCTCTATTACAAGAAAGTATCTTTGGCACTGAAGCTTTCACTGCTAATATTTATAATCTGCATTGAACGATGCTAATGAATGAATAAGCATACATTAGACCAAATGCAATGTTGTTTGATTTATATGACCCCAGCTCTGATTGCCAATGTTAAATCCATTAATGTATCTCTTAGATCTGCATTAATGTACTCGCTTCCATACAATAGGGTTTAAACAAATGCACTTACTTAGCTTCCAATTATTTGGATAGTAGTCATTATTATATCATTCTGGCACCTATGTCGCAGAACAGCTCTTTCAAAAGCTCTGAGAATTAAAATCTACATTTTGCCCAGATGGAAATTTCAAAACCCTTTACATTATTTCCAGACACAAACAGGTTTTTTTTAATGATATTGCAATCGATTTTAATTCTAAAAGCAAAAGCAAAAAATTGAGAATTCACCAGCCAAGACCAGGGATTCAGTTGGAAATCATCATCTTGTATTGCAAAGACCTAAAAAGATCCCATGTACTGTATGAGGTTTGAGCTGGGGGAATATTTATCACTATGCCATAAGGTACCAAAGAAACCATCCGTCAAGCAGCTGCAAGTATCACTGTGGTGATCTTGGTTACGCAGTTAGCCCTTGGAGATACAGTGATAGTGTTATGCTATGTTTCAGTTATAGCTTTTGCCATACCGCATAGTTTGCATAGTTTGCATTCTCCCACATGGGCATTAGCTGTTATTTTTTTTTTCTTTCTCATTGATATTGATAGGAAGGAAATAATTATGAATGTCATCATGAAATTCTCATTTTCCTGTGTTACATGTTCTCCCAGATTCAGCTTAAGGTCATTCAGACATTCACAACCTGTTGCGGCATTCGGATCTCTTAAGCTTCCCCCCACCCCACTTGCTTTCTAACTGGGTTTTCCAGATAGGCGCATAAAGAGCAGACACATGCATAGCTCTAATCAATAGCCAGGAAATACCAATAGCACTAGCACTTAGACTTGTATATCACTTCACAGTGTTTTACAGCCTTCTCTAAGCAGTTTACAGAGTCAACATATTGCCCCCAACAATCTGGGTCCTCATTTTACTGAACACAAAAGGATGGAAGTTCACCTTGAACCAGTCAGGATCAAACTGCCGATCTGCTGGCAGCCAGTGGTCAGCAGAAGTAGCCTGCAGTACTGCACTCTAACCACTGGCACCACCACAGCTCATTAAATTAAATTAAATGATTAGGAACATGCACAAATCACTTTCAGCCAAACACTAAAGCATAGCGTGTTTATTGTCAATATACCCAGAAGGGACCAGAGGGGCATGGCCAGGGGGCATGGCAAGCTCAAAATCACTCATGTTGGGGGCACCTGTGGTGGCCCGGGCAGGGCTGGGGGGAAACATTGCTTCCAGCTCCATTCTTGGCTGCAACAGCCTCCTGCAGCCCTCTGCCAACAACAATGGAGCTCTGTTTTCACTGGCAGAGGCACCCTGGCCCAGTCCTTTACTGTTTCCAGGGCAGACCCGTGGGCCAGATCTACCATATTTTTCAGTGTATAAGACGCACCGGAGTATAAGACGCACCTAGATTTTGGAAGAGGAAAACAAGAAAAAAAGTTGTATTTGAAAAGATGGGTGGTTTGCTTATTAAACCTTGGCAAAATTAGCTAATGTTATAAAAGAGAATGCTTTGAAAACTGATGTGTGTAATTATCTAAACAGAAGCTTGTTCCCCATGCCCATTTTCTTCTTATTCAAACTACCATGGCCTGTTTTTCACCCTTTTTTGGGGCCTCCCAAGCCTTCCATGCATCTTGTATTCCCTCTCCCCAGCTCCCAGAGGCATTTTTCAGAGCTCCAGAAGCCTCCATGTGGCTTGTTTTCTCCAAAAAATGGGTTGTTTTGGGTGAAAATGGGGCACGTGGGTGGGGTCACTAGAGACCAAAAATGACTATATTCAATGTATAAGGTACACCACAATTTTCACCCACTTTTAGGGGGTGGAAAAGTGTGTCTTATACATTGAAAAATATGGTAAGCACTCCTCAGGCTGGATTCAGCCCATGGGCCTTGAGTTTGACACCCCTGCCATATATCATCATAGGACCCCATTAGTTACATCTTTCCATTGGGAGTACTGTCCATTTACTCTAACACATCGTTTTCTATTCTTTAGCCTGTTCCTTATCTACAAGAGGATCTATCCATTTATTTTGTTCTGTTAAACTTATTGAGAACTCTTTGATGAGGGCCTTCATTAAGGCTTTTAAAAAAAAACTGAATAAATTCTGCTTCCTGGTTCACCCATATCCTCAAGTTTATTAACAGCCTCAACTATAGTAAATTTGTTAGGGAGGCCTCACATTTAGTAAAGCCTTTTTTAATATCTTTGACCAAGACCTGAGTCTCCAAATATTTGGTAATTTTATCTTTATAGCACTTTGTCTTCCCCAGAACTGGGTCTTAGGCTGACACATCTATAATTTCCTAGATCTTCCTGTGAACCATTCTTTAAAATCAGAATTATATTGTCTATCTTCCAGTAACTACATTGGCCAAGTATAGAGAAAAGTTGCATAATATAGTTAAAAGGTTCACAATCTCTGCTTTAAACTCCTTAATAATGCTTGGGTTGATGCCTAGTGATTTGTTATGTTCAATTTGTCAATAAGATCTAGCACTTCTAGCACTTCTTTTATCAACACTATATGGAACAGTATGGAATAATTCCATTCCTGATAACATGAATTCACATATATGCCCCAATTTTTTTCCTTTGAAGTTGGAAGCAAAAGAAATTGTTCACCTTCTAATTTCTTTTTTTTCTCCTATCTGTGACTCTTTTTTTATCCAAAGGATTAACAGCCTCCTTAACTATCTTTTCTATTTCTTATGAGCTATGGTGGTGCACTGGTTAGAATGCAGTACTACTTCTGCTGACTGCTGGCTGCCTGCAATTTGGCAGTTCGAATCTCATTAGGCTCAAGGTTGACTCAGCCTTCATCCTTCAAGGTTAGTAAAATGAGGACCCAGATTGTTGGAGCTGACTCTGACTCTGCTGACTCTGTAAACAGCTTAGAGAGAACTGTAAAGAATTGTGAAGCTGTATATAAGTCTTAAGTACTATTGCTATTTATTTGAAGGATATTTTATTACCATTCTTCGCAGTTTTGTCAATATGCTCCTTAATTTTTATTTTTTATTTTTTGCCTCTCTCACTGATTTCTATGCATTTCTTTTGCCAGCATTTATGCTATTCATTTTCTTTATTAAGATAACACATGGAAATTAGGACAGGCCTTCCATTTTCTAAATAACAGTTTCCTGCTACTAAAAGCTTCCTTTACAATGCTAGTCAATCATGTAAGCTTATTCCTGGACTTATGGGCCATTTTCCTAATTTTAGTAATGACTGTTATTGTGGTTTTAAACAACAACAGGGTTTTCTAAAATAAGCTTGCCCTTCTGACCTTCCCTTTGAGTCTCCTTTTCATTGGGAATAAATGTGTTTGTTTGTTTTTGAAGTCGACTATGAGTATGCAGGACTTGCTATGCAGGCTATTGCTTGTTTGAATGTTGAATTTGGCAATGGGGACTGTTGAATAGGGAAAAGTTCTTTGTTCTCTCTGGTTCATTCATGTTTTGTTGTTGCTGAAAAAGCTTCATAGGCTTCCAGTTAGTTTTTGGGTGCAATTCAAGGTGCTTTAGAGCCTTACAGGACACGTAGAACTAGGTTATTTGCAGGATGACTTCTTCCTGAGATTATCTGTCTGACCAATTAGATTAGATAGGATTGTTACTTAATAAGATCTTGGAAATATACCTTCTCTACGGCCACCCTGATTCTTTGGAACAGCTTCCAGCCTGAGTTTGTAGAGGAGAGATCCTTTTTAGCTTTCCAGAAGGCTATGAAGACTTGTCTCTTTTCCTAAGCATTGGGATAGGATGAGGTTGAGTTAGAGGGACAATAGTAGGGATGATTCTGATGTCTTGATGGAAAAGGTACAATGTATTTTCATGTTGTTATTTTATAGTTATGTTGGTTGCTGTGAACCACTTAGGATTACAATGTGAGATACTCAGCCATATAATTTTTTAAATTTATATACTGGTGAAGGAAGAGATATTTCTATGTGAAAGGAAATATGTTCAACTCTGTGGAAGCATAGTTATCCTGTCTGCCTTTTTTTCTGTTATTGTTGTTAAAGAAAAATTGAAAATGTTTGCTTTTTATTATTAAAATGTAATAGCACGATATAAGAAAGGGATTAAACCAATGTATTTATTTAGAAAATTTGTATGTCCAACTGTCATAAATAAATAAATCTGGGAAACTACAATTCAAGACGCAAAGAAAAAGATATTATAAAATGCCTATAAGCAAAATTTTATTACAGTTAAAAATATATCATAATACTGGGCTAGGAACTGGGCAAAGTAATCAACTGGTCAATTCAGAAACCCAACAATTAAACATCACCATCAATGCAGAAAGCATACTTGTGGGCCCTACCTTATCCAACCTGGCATAAAGAATTATGACCCTGAGGTACAATTATGCTCCCTGCTTCATTCATTGGGAATGTTAGCAGCAGCACATGGACAGCCAATAACAAAATTAAGAAGAGATCACTTGCAGAGAAAACACATTTACTAGCAGCTGAAACTTTGTAAAACCTGACCCTAAAGCTCAGCTTCAACAATAGAAGAGAAAAATTATAGCTCAGGGTTGAACTGTAGGGTCCTTGGTACCCCCTGAGCTTGGTGGTTTTTCTTGCAAACACTTCATTACCGAACTAGGTACCATCATCAATGCTAGACTAGCACTGCAAGAAAACAATCAAGCTCAAAGAGCAGCCCTCAAATCTGGACAATATTACAATTTTATTCCCAGTTTAGAAGGACAAATAGTTTTCTTCTCATCTCTGAAACTTTATTTTCAAATAACAGTATTCCATAACATCTTCATCTATCAGAATAAATATATTATATACTAGTGGTTTGCCCTGACAGTATTGATGGGAATGGTCTTGGCAATCTCTTGATTGGACTGTTGTCTTTGACTCAGACACAACTAATTGCCTGATTCCTTATATCTCAGATGAAAAACGAAAGCCTGATTTGTGACTTTATGAACAAGTACATCTGTAAGAAGATTTCCTGATTTATACCTCACCCTTTTTACTTTCTTTTAGAGCCTAGTTAGACTGCGAATCATGGTGCCTTCTAAAGGAGGTGGTTTTCAATTTTTATCATTCCGGTCAACGGGACTAATCTTTTGGGGATAATGGGAATGAGTTCTTCATCTGTTGGGGAAAGACTTTCCACTCTGGTCTATAAATCTACCGTAGACTCTCTTTACCACTTCAGGTAGGATTCTTCCTCAGCACTAAAGTGGGATGCAGAATCTAAATTATCATTGTGCAAAACATGTGTTCTGCTACTATATATCTGCTGCAAAAGAAAATCCCTATGCATGTCTTCAGTGGGTATAAATCCTGCGCACCAAACCCCTGTTCCCAAAACTCTATGAACCTAAAACTAGAAAGCTTACTGGTATTTTTCTTCAATGTTAGATCGAGGGATATACTGATAGGTATTATACATTATGGAACAAAATGGTTTACCCTGATGGTGATAATGAAAAACATTTAAGATATATTTAGGTTTGGGAAATGGGAAGCCTTCCAGACCAAAAAAAAAATGGATTAACAATAGTTAAATAAGCAAGAAAAGGATATGTAGACAGATGAAGGGCCATTTCAGTGGCAAAGCTCAACGGCTCAGTGGTGAAATGCAGCCTGATTCGCACCGGTTCCATCGAACCGGTAGTGGTGATGATGTTTGGTCCTGTCCATCCTCTCCTGCTCTTTCCTGTCCTATATCCCCTCTTTTTTTCTTTTTTAATCACCTGAATTGTACAGAACACCTGTTCTGTGTGCTCCACAACCTTCCCAATCACCCAGGCTGCCTCCTGTAAGCAAAAACAAGCAGTTTAGAAGCCGTATGGCAGCACGGTTGGTGCATGCGCACCAAACCAGTAGGAAAACCAGCTGGATTCCACCACTCCAATGTCCATATTTGATTCAGATAGACAGCTAAAGCAGATGTTAATGGGTAGCAGCCTTATCAAATTCATGCTTGCCTCTCATTAACAGAAGTATTGTGTTTACATGATTTATAAACTTACATTTATGATTACTGATCTATGGTACCCCTATATAATTACACTTCTACAAGTGAATTTGTTCTATTTCCGATCGACCAGACCCGACAAGAACGACACGGAGGCAGGGGTCGGGTTAAACTACTTTATTCCGGCACGGATAGACC
>JAEANM010022690.1:0-11544 GCA_017656035.1 Myanophis thanlyinensis
CGCTCTGCTATGCGCACCACCCTTTGTAGAGCTTGCCTTTCTTGAAAGGTACTGTTCCCGAACCATGTGGTGATGTTTCCCGTCAGGATGCTTTCTACTATACAGGAGTAGAAGTTTCGGAGCACTGCTGTGTTCAGTTTCAGGGATTCAGCCTCAGTCTTTTCCTTCCCATCCATAGTAGCATAGACAACAGAGGCAAAACATCAAATGCACATCAAATCAAACATATATAAGTGAGCATCATCTGCATATTGATGATAGCAGAACCTGATGGTTTCATGTATTTCTTGAATAGGAGGGAGTACCTCTCCCCATCAACATAGATCAAAAGTGACCACAGAGGAAGGACAACTACCACAACACAATGCTGCCCACTCCCAATTGCTGCAGGCTGTCCAGAAGGATTCTATGGCTGATGGTATCAAGCATTCTTCAGCTCAACTTTCCTTCTGCCTTATATGTCCTTTATATGTTTCCCAATTCTGTATAAAAGGCATGACCTCACAGTAATAAAGCTAATGTCATATTTCTTAGATAATAGCCTATTAGATTAGACTCAGATACCATATTATGTTATTTTAAAATCAATATAAATGGGGAACTCAAGATTAAATTCAGGTTAGAACAATTAGTTTCTTTTTCTGTTTATAGTTGTTTAATTCACATGTAAATTCGCAGATGTATAAATTCAAACAATAAAATTTTCCTGAAAGCATTAATCAATATCATTAATCAATATAATCCTTTAAAAAAAATAAAAGGATTTGAGTTTTAGTTGAAGCTTTCTGTTTTAGAGTTAATGGCAATCTTTTTCTTTCTCATATTTCACTAGTAACCTGCAGTTTATATTCCCAGATAGTGAATAATTTGTTTACATTACATAAAGAAGGGAAATAGCTATCTTCAAAACAACACTCATACGATACATTTATTTTAACTGCTTGGGCGATCCCATTAGCTAAAAGAAACCAGACTCAGTTTAAATTAGCATGTAATTTAAGTATTCACAATGACAATGACTGTAGCCAACTTATAATTAAAGACATTCTACAAAAATTAACTTTCCGCAGAAATTGCTTGTCTCTTGTTCTGACTAGTTATATAGGTCATTCTTTAAATAACAATATTTTTGTAAAACCTTCCAGATATCTTTCTTTTCTTTTCTTTTGATAGTGACAACTAATGGAATACAAATACCATTGTTTCTTTGCAGAGTGGATAGTTTGCAAGAACATGGTTTTTACAAACCTTGACCATGTTTGCCAGTATTCTTTTGTAAAATGCTGTTGATCTGATTACCCAGAAGTACAAACTTGAACTTCATGGTTCCATGAGCAGACACTGCTTTTTATTTATGAGAAGCTTCAGGCTATAAAGCAGTACGGCTGGTGGGTACCATGCTTCAGCTTAGCTTTTTAATTGATGTAACACAAGCAGTGGCTATGGTACTTTGAGGGAGTCTTGCACCTCAATTATTATAATTGTAGCCTATCATGGGGATTCTACTTTGTTTATAAAATACTTACCATCTAAATTGGATCCCAGATGAAACAGTACACGAACATCTGGCTCATAATTTGCACTAAGCAGTGAACCCCACTGGATTAAGGCTCTTAAAAATGCTATTGACACTGGATTTCTAACTGAATTTGGAAAATATTGATCAGAAGGAATGACCATGTCAATTTTATTTAAGTAGTATACCTTTAAATAACTCTCCCTCATTGTAAATGCTTCCTCTCTTCCCTTCAACTTTACCTACCCAAGCGAAATGGATTCTGAGCACATTTTTTTCCCCCAGTTTTGTTTTTCTGTTGAAAATCTATTGGGTATTTTCTTTTATGATCCCTTAGTGTGCTGAACCGAACCCCAGTGCATCTGGTCCATGAAATCCTATTAGTAGATGACTTCAGCGATGATCGTAAGTGAACTTGAAAACCAGAGGGGTTGAGGAGGAGGGAGAGAGGGAACTATGTGTCTGTGTGTGCATGTATTGGTCCACAGTCTCAACCTTCATGAGACTGAAAACTTGATCCTGGAAAACGATGAGATTTTCCCATGTATTATGATTCCCCATTGTTCCTTGACATCATAATAGCCACATAGTTTTTTCTATTCTGCCATTCGGAATTAAGTGTGCACTGTCAAAGTTCTTAATACTCACTTTCTGACCTCTTGTTTGTGTGAAAGCCTTTGAAAGATAAAAAGAAACAGTCAAATAATATTGCACTCTGTTTGTGTTTCCAAAGCGGATGATTGCCGATTGCTGATTAAGCTTCCCAAAGTGAAATGCCTGCGCAACAGTAGAAGAGAAGGTAAGCATTTGTGGGCCAAGCACACTGAAGGAGCACAAAGAAAGAGCGAAAGACAAAACGAAAGCTTTATAGTGTAGGGAAAATAAAGTGCAATGACTGGCCTAAATACTCTTTTACAATTGACGTGCATACTTTTCATGCTTGTAATCTTCAACTAAGGTGGAGCTTTCTGAGGATGAAACTGTAAGAACTATCAATGAAAGGAGATGAGGCAATTATTTGGAATGTATGTCATAGAGATCTTGTCATCCCTATGTCTGCCTGTGTGTCTGCGTGTATGTGCATGCAATTGTGTTCTCTAAATTATTTTCATACTTTAAAGCAAGGGTTCCCAGTCCCCTGTCAGGCTGTGCAAACAAGCAAAACCCATCCGTGGGATCAGGTAGCATGTGAAACCACACCCTCTCCAGTCCATGGAGAAACCTCTCTCCAAGGAACCGGTCCCTGGTGCCCAAAAGGTTGAGGGCAGCTTTTTTAAAGAACAAAATAAAGCAATCAGTGCATTTTTCTGCAAAATGAAACTCAAATCTATTCAGTCATGTTTCCTTTAATGGATGTACCCAAGACTGCAACATTCTATAATTTGTAATTAATGATACATTTGAAAATTGTAAACCCCATTACATTTTAGAACCTTTTTTATTCATCAGTATTGTACTCTTCTTTCCCCCACTTATCTTTATTTCTTATACATTTTTTGTCTAAAATGCCTAATTTAAAAATGACTTCACCATTGATGGACTATTGAATTCAGGATCTGGGTGAACACTTCAAGGACTTCACTGAAGCATGACATATACACTTTTGCATGGCTGGTACTTTTTGCAATAAGTAAGATCTTTGCAAAAGAAACGGATAGCTTTTCCTGAACTGAGATAAATGCACATTCCTGTTTCTGACATGTGCATAAAGTAAGGTAGAATTCTAATTGAATTAATACTTATTTGCCTGATATAAATTTGGCCAGGCAAAATGCTGCCTGTGGAGTTGACATAAAGGTGGAAGGGATGTTTTTCAAAAACCAGCCACTCGGCTGAATGCCTACTGTATCAAAATGACCCAATAGCTGTAATAACTTTTTTAAATGATCCCTCACTGCTTAATAATTCGCATTAATAAAGTAACAATGGTTTGCAATTTCACACATTAAATTTTACTTGTGCATTTAAGTTTGCTTTTTTAAAACCATCCTGGAAGTTTTCTGAAGGACATGTATAATTTTATTAAATAAGTGTTTATGGTAAAGATGTGGGTGAAAGCATTGTGGAGAAACAATACTTGGCAGAAACAGAGCCAATTGAAATTCTTCCCAGCAACTGTGTCAGAGGTGGGAAACTTGAGAAGACACAAGGGAAACACACCTGTCAATTAAGGCTTTGCAAAACCCTCTTCAGACAGCATGTTCCACTGTAGAATTCGATCTGCTGATCCTTCCCCTCTCTGGATTAGGGACATCACTCTGTTCACCTGTACAAGGTGATTGTACTTAGCTGGTAGCCTTCCTATGTACCTAAATTTTCCAGATTAAATATTGACAGGGTAACTTGGAAGGCACATGACTCACCCATATGGCATGCATGTTGATCATCTTCCTCTTCCTCCTCCTCCTCCTCCTCCTAATTGTAGCACAGTTTCCCACCTAGCAGGAAGCAGATGGTGATCACCTCAAAGTGGCCAGTTGAGTGACCAGGGGTGGTGCTGGCTCAGGAATTCAGGGAGTTGAAGTCCATGAGTCATGAAGGAGCCATAATTGCCCACCCCTGTCCTAGGTTTATCATATTCCATTTAGGGTTGAAAGAACAAAATTCACTGGCCTCACTAGCAAAGCAATCTGCCATTTCGGAGGAGAAAATATTTTTACCACATATCCTGTTGCAAGTAAACTTTATACTTGAACTTTTCAGTGGCTGAAATCTAAGTCATTAGCTAGATCAGTACAGGTAGTTCTCAACTTATAACCACAACTGACCCCAAAATTTCTGTTGCTAAGTGAGATAGTTGTTACATGAATTTTGCTCCATTTTACAACTTTTCTTGCCACAGTTATGACTGCAGTGAATTGTTGCAGTTGTTAAGTTAGTAACATGATTGTTAAGTGAATCTGGCTTTCCCATTGACTTCGCTTATCAGAGGTTGCCAAAGGTGATCATATGACCCTGGGACACTGCAACCACCATAAATATGATTCAGTTGCCAGGCATCTTTATTTAATGTGACCATGGGAATGCCAGAATGATCATAAGTCACTTTTTTCAGTGCTGTTGTAACTTTGAACAGTCACTAAATTAAGTGTTGTAAGTCAAAAATTACCTGTATTTCTCAACCTCAGTGAGTTTTAAGTTTTGTGGACTTCTATTCTCAGTATTCCCCAGTTAGCATTCTTCTCCAGAATAATGAAAAATCCAATTTGACTAGAATTTTGGAATTTTTTGAATTTTGGCCAACTGACCTATTTGATAAGATAGTCCAGAAGCAATATTTAGCAATTTGCGTATTCCCTTTTTCCCATATAGGAGCAGACTATCTCCATGACAGAAGAATCTCTATGTATGGAGGTTCTTTGAGAAAGTAACAATTCTGATTTTCTGCACATCTGAATCATATAAATCTGTTCAGAAACTCCTCAACACAAATATTCATCTTCTACACACAAAGATAGTGAGGACTTCTTATGTAGAGAGGCCATATAGTCTGCTAACAGCTTGTGAGAATGTTCAACTCTGGTGTTCAGCTTCAGCTCTGGTGCTGTACCCAGGAACTGCCTATGAGCCAGACAACAATCAAACCACTAATTTACAAAAACAAGCAAAGGGCTTTGAGGAATAGAAATTATCATGTTGAAACTTACATTGAATTAAATAATCAATATATTCTCTGTTGCATAGGCACACTGGTTATTTACAGTATTTTTATGGAGGCAATTTAACGTCTTAAGTGTCCAGTAAAGATAATCTTGTGCAAAAAAAGCTAGCCTGAATTGTAATAATTATGAAGCTTCATGATAGTAGAAAGAATTCCATTTTGTTAATAGCAGAGTGAGGCAATGACAGAAATCTCTGTGTATCAGGAAAGAATACGGAGAAGTACAAATCATTTAATGGCTGTATATGACTGCCCATTTTGACTGATCTGAAAGGAAAAAGTCTCAGTTCCTTTTCAAACATGAATTGTTTGATACCACTAAAGAGTTTCTGTTCAACTACTTAATTGGGTTGTTGAGAGTTTAAGGATAGATCAGGTGCACTGAACATAATGCAGCTATTTGTCCCCCCCCCCCCAAAAAAAGAAACCGCACTTCTAAAAATTGGCACTTTTGCCTTCAAATTTAAAGTCTGGGGGTCTTATGTACATGAAATGTGCAAGCCATGGTTTTACTTCTGCTGAACTTTATAAAGAAAAGAAGTAAAAGAAGCTACCTATGTCAAAGTTAGAGCCAGGGTGACCTTTATTTCTTGGGTGATAATCTGAATTATTATTCAGATTAATGAATTACTTTAATATAATAATAGTAATAGTAATAAAAACAATAATAACAATACATTTTAAATATTCAGTTGACTGAGTTTCATGTTTAATGAATAAAGTATATAATAATAATAACAACATTCAAACTTTTTACAAGAATACTAGCAAATTCAATATTCAATGATCTGATAGAAAACAGCTTGTATCCAGTAGAACAAAAAGCAAATTATAAAAAATCAAGAAGAACAAAAGATCAGTTGCTCATTGACAAAATGGTACTAAGAAATGCAAGACAAAGAAAAACGAATTTGAATATGGTGTGGATCAATTACAAGAAGACATTTGACTCATTACCCCACAGCTGGATTAACGCCATTCTGGAAAACTTCAGAATCAGCAAAAATATTTGTACATTTTTTAAGACCAACATACAAAAATGGAAAACAATTCTAACAGCAAATGGGGAGAACATTGGTAAAGTCAACATCAGAAGAGGAATCTTCCAAGGGGACTCACTTTCGCCACTACTGTTCAAAATCGCATTAATTCCATTGACGATAATCCTACAAAACACAAAACTGGGATAGCAAATCTCAATCCAACATGGTAAGATAAACCATCTACTATACATGGCTGACTTAAAACTGTGTGCCACAGAACTTGAATCAATACTCAACACAGTCCAACTGTTCAGCAGTGACATCAGAATGAACTTTGGACTTGAAAAATGTGCCAGAGAAAAAATGGAAAAAATAGAAGGAATAGAACTGGGAAATGGAAGCATTGTAAAAGCTTTAGCAAAGGATGATGGTTACAAATACCTAGGCATATTGGAAGCAGATAACGTCTTGAATGGAAAAGTCAAAGAGTAAACGCAAAAGGAATACATCAGGAGCGTCTGCAAAATACTAAAATCAAAACTGAATGCTGGAAACATAATTAAAGCCATTAATACATTGGCAGTTCCAGTGATACTCTACCCAGCTGGAATCATCAACTGGACTTTGGCTGAACTGGAAACTTTTGGACTGGAAAACACATAAACTTTTGAATATGTACCATGCTTTACATCCACAAAGTGACATTGACAGACTGTACCTGCCAAGAAGAATAGGTGGCAGAGGGCTATTGCAAGTCCATCAAACTGTAGAAGAAGAAAAGCAAAGTTTGAATGACTGCGTGACTCAAAGTACAGAAAAATTGCTGCAGGCTGTGAAAATGGAGTTGAAAGTTGAAACTGTTTCGCCTTTAATATGTGAGTGCAGCAAAATTGTACAAACTGATTACAAAGGTAGACATGACCAAGTTGCTAAACTAATCCACTGGTCATTATGTAAAAAATATGATTTACCTGTATCCAAAGTCATGGGAACACAAAGTGGAAAAAGTTGTCAAAAATGAGAAGATGTAGATCTTGTGGGACATTCAAATATAGACAGATTGTCATTTAGAACACAACATGTCAGATATCACAGTCATCAAAAACTGAAGCATACAATTTATTCATATCACTGTACCAGGAGACTCCAGAGTCAAAGAAAAAGAACTAGAAAAAAATCACAAAATATCGCGACCTGGCCATCGAAACTACCCGATTATGAATGAAACATGTGACAGTGATACCCATTTTCATCGGGGAACTTAGCACCATGTTGAAGAATTTTATACAGTACATCAAGAAATTGCAGCTTCCTACTATAACACCAGCAGAACTGCAAAAAACTGCACTACTGGAAACATCATATATTTTAAGAAAATGCTTGTTTGATACCTAGAATGCTGGCAGTAACCCATATCAACCATCAGTGCCAGTCAATAATATTTGTGATATATTTTTAAATGTTCAGTTGACTGAATATTTAATGAATAAAGTATAATAATAAAATAAAAGTTTTAATTTTATTTTTCTTACAACTGTAACTGATTTTTTTGTCACTTGTTTGACTATATATATGAGAATGTATTAGCTGATGATTTCAATCTAATATATGCATGTCATCTTGTATATTAGTGGAAAATAAAGCATGGCAATTGAGGTATTGTTCTTGATGAGGTATTGAAATCCATCCCTTCCTCTCTTCTTTCCAACCCAGCAACACAGAAAACAATAAAAGCAGAGATCTGAGTGTACCCAGTCATGGGAAGAACGCCGAAACATATTTATTTTTCATGCTACCTACTTTTCCTTCTGGGCAGGAACAGAAACATCTGACTCACAAATCATTCCTCTCCTTTGTGTGTCTTTATCTTTCTCCTCCAACTGATGCCTTTACCGGAAAATAACTCAGGAAGGAAAACAGATCAGAAGAAAAATAACTTGTACATACATAGTCTTCTGGTTGTATGGATATTGCTTTGATACCTCTTCCCATATTTGAAATAGCAAAAGAAGACCAGGCTCTCATGAAGAAGTCATGGCTGCATCTTAGCAGGGCACTACTTTCCTTTAAATCTGAAGGTTGTATAGACAACCACTTGGACAACCTGTTTTTATTCTTGAACTCTCATAATTCCTTAGTGCAATGGTACCTCCTGTGGTATACTGTATGTGTGGAGGTAGCAGTATTATAATAAAGGTCCTGCTGGTTTTCTGTGTATGGACATCTAGTAACATATCTATTAGGCCCAAGAAGGCATTTACCCAATATCCATTCTCTGCTTTTTGTTTAAAAGCAGAATTGAACAATGGTGGAATGAAAAATATTTTTATTATAAAGATAAAGATTTCTCCTGTCCAGTTGTGTCTGACTCTAGGAGGCAGTGCTCATCTGTGTTTCTTAGTTGAGTGTCCGAAGACATTTCTGTTCTCATATGGCCAACATGACTTTACACCTAGATACATAGTCTCACTGTTACCGTCCCACTGAAGTTGTGCCTATTTATCCACATTTGCATGCTTTTGAACTGCTAGGTTGGCAGGAGTTGGGGCAAGTAACAGGAGCAAATCCCACCTCACAAGCGAAGTGTCTTTAACCTATCAAGCTATCGTGCCCATCCCATTTTCTTTATGTTCTATGGTAATTGACTCTTCCATCCCACTTCCCACTTCAGAAATTGAAAGGATGAAAAGCTATTTCCAGTGTCTGAAAGTCCATTTCTAATTGGGGGACACAATTGATTTTCCCTTTACTGTTTCCTGTTTTATTAACTTACTAATGAAAATAGTTGCCGAGCAAGCATCCTTGAAATAAACAATGACATTTACAGTCATTTCTTTTATAGAAGTAATTTATGATATTAGTTGAGAGAAACTTATTTGATACTGTAAGGTTGTTTTTAATTGACAAATTAATCATTTACATGTTCAAGAAGTAAATGAATTTTAGATTTAATTTGTAGACTAAATATTCATAGAATATTTATTACTTGCCTATCTGAAATTTCTTTCAATACTTCTGGAAATTCAATATTGTTTAATAAATATTATTTTGTAGGTTAGTGTACTATTAAATCAACAATTAGCAGTACCAAATTCTTCCAATCTAGGCTTTACATCAAGAATTGGAAAATTTCTAAAACAAACCCAGTCTGTCACTTAAAGATCATTTGCTCTTTATAATCAAAGACATGAGCCACAATGGCACAGTGGTTAGAATGCAGTACTGCAGGTTACTTCTGCTGACTTCCAGCTATCTGCAATTTGACAGTTCAAATCTCACCGGACTGAAGATTGACTCAGCCTTCCATCCTTCCGAGGTTGGTAAAATGACCCAGATTGTTGGGGGCAATATGCTGACTCTGTAAACTGCTTAGAGACGGCTGTAAAGCATATGGTATATAAGTAAGTGCTATTTGATGGATCACTTACAATAACTCCCTTTTTATAACCCTGTAAATCCCTTAATTTGGTATCATCTGTTAACTTTCAAGTCATGCAGATCCTCCAGACTGGCCTTCCTGAAGTTGATACCATCCAAATGCATTGAATTACATTCTGATTATCCTCAGAATGTTTCTGAATTATTATTTTATCTGTGAAACCAATTACCTCAAGGAAACCAAAAATTGTTTTGTGTCACTTATATTCTTTAATTTCCATGCCTTTCCTAACTCTTCTTGTACTGTTCACATCCTTTCTATCTTTTCTCTATTAAAGGATACCAACACATAAGAATTAACCTCAGGTTTACTTTACTCAAGAGTAGGAGAGAATTGTGTGGATTGTTCTTCTCTTCTAGTCCATTTAAAGTTATGGTGACATTTGTGGCTCCTTAATTGTCTTCCTACAAAGGTTCTATTTTTGTCCTTATTCTTGGAATGCCTGACTATTTAAAAAAACCTTTCAAGCTCATTTCATTGTTTGAGGCAATACAATATTAAATGCAGCTGCATGGGTACCCCTGGGAGAAGATCAAAATCTGCATGGTGGCAAATTTTGAAAAAGCTGATACCTGGGACTTAGCCTAACACTTTTCACAAGACCATGGTTTATTTAACTCTTGTTTATTGTGTATACCACGATTGGTTAAGTTTATATAACATGCAAAGCTAAACAAATCATGTTTTAGCAAAAAGAAAAAGTACAGTATATGACTTCCCTTACTTGTGAAACTTCAGTTTTGATGCCTGTAGTATGTGTTGGGATTAAAAGTTCCTAAATTCCCAGTCAGCATGGGAATTTTAATTTCAACACATTAAAGGCCCAAAGTTGAGAAATTTCTCTGGAATGAATGAAATATTAAATGATTTTTCTATTACACACATACATCAGCCTCTCTTCTGAGTTGGAAATCAGACAAAACAAATCCCCAGATCTTCTGATTTTTTAAAAAGTTGTTTGTTCTAACAAACCAAAGGATGATGCACATGATGTTTCTCCGGGATTCTAAAATTTTAAAATACATTTAATTAAATTGTATTTTAAAGATTTAAGATGTATATTGCTACAGTAGGCTCAAGAAACTATTACTGGTAACATCTGGGATTCCTTCCTCCCCAAACCACAGTTTAAATTGATATATTTTAACCTTGTTTACAGGGGAAAAAGGGTTTACTAAGTGAATCAAGGGTCTTAAATATGAACCAGCAGTATTCTGCAGCTGCTAAAAAAGCCAACACAGTCATAGGGTGCATTAACAGAGAGCTAGAATCAAGATGATGTGAAATTAGTATCACTTCATATTGCCTTGTAAGACCACACTAGGAATATTGCATCCAGCTTGGTCACCACGATATAAAAAAGACATTGAGACTCTAGAAAGAGTGCAGAGAAGAGCAATAAAGATGAGAGGGTTGGAGGTTAAAAAAAATATGAAGAACAGTTGCAGAAATTGGGTATGTCTAATTTAATGAAAAGAAGGACTAGGAATGACATGACAGCAGTGTTCCAATATCTCAGGGTCTGCCACAAAGAAAAGGGGGTCAACCTATTCACCAAAGCACTTGAAGGCAGCACAAGAAGCAATGGATGGAAACTAATCAAGCAGAGAACCAACTTAGAATTAAGGAGAATTTTCCAGACAGAACAATTAATCAGTGGAATGTCTTGCCTCCAGAGATTGTGGTGCTCTAACACTGAAGGTTTTTAAGAAGAGATTGGACAACTATTTGTCTGAAATGGTATAGGCAGTGGTGAGATTCAAATAACTTAACAGCCGGTTCTCTGCTTCTAATGACCAGCTGAATCAGCAGTTCTATGAACTGCTTAGAAATTTAACAGCTGGTTCTAGCCTAGGGGTGGGCAAACTTGGCCATTTTGTGACTTGTGGACTTCAACTCCCAGCAAAAGCTGGCTGAGAGAGCAAAACCTGGCTGAGGGATTCTG